>CAJVPS010000258.1:0-29332 GCA_910591765.1 Ambispora leptoticha
AATAATAATAATAATAATAATAATAATAATAATAATAATAATAATAATAATAATAATAATAACAATAATAATAATAACAATAATAATGATAACAATAATGATTCATTGGAACAACAGCGAGATTCCGGTCGTGTAGGTGATGGAGGAGAAAGTAGCAACACAAATCAAATTTCGACGACCAGCACAGCTGAAGATTATACTAGTAGTAGCTCTCTTATCAATAACATCTCCAGTAATGGTATTAGTAATAGCGGTAGTAATAATCATGCCTCGTCATCTGGTTCACAAGTAAGACAATCAAGAGTGATGGAAGTGACTGCGATGATGCAAGGTGAAGATGGACCAGCAGATGATGGAAACGCTACAGAGCATCCATCTCGAAATCCCTTCAATTAATCTGCTATTCGTGACATCCTTATAATTGGGGGTTATAGATTAGTGGAAGAATTCAAAGATTTAGGGAAAATGGTTGTTGCTCCCTAGCAGTATTAAAATTTTGCTAATTTGAATGAAAAGAAGCACATGTAAATAAAGACAATAATTTCAAAGTGGTAATAAATTCTGTTTTTATGAGACATTAAATCCATCTTTGGACCTTGGGTCTTTTCAGCCTTCTTTGTTTTGAAATTTTTTAGAAAAATATCGTACATCAAACTATAATTGAAATTTAAAACCGATTATTTTCTGAGATGCTTTAATTTACGCCTACATCCACACACACACACACATAGATATATACGCACGCACATAAAAGCATAATAAAATTTTTAATAAGTACAATCTAATCATTAATCAAAAATTAATTATACATATAAATCTATCAATTTCAGAATATTAATATTATTGTTAAGTATTTCCATGGAATTTGAACATATCCAACTGTGATGATGATTTCTTATTGCTAGTATCAATTGAAGATGATTCAGAACCAGAATTTGTAATTATTTCTGTTTTTGTATTATTATTATGATTATCTGGATTCACGCAAACTGTTGAAGCTTCATCATCATTTTTATTAATATCTTCCAAAAATTTAGTTTTTTCCTCTGAATTATGTTGATCGATATCCATTGGCGAATCGTCATGCCCACCATCATTATCATTATCTTTTTCCTTACCCTGTTGACTTGTAATTTTTGATTGGTCATTATTATCTTTTGCATCCTTATCCTGGTTATTACCAATGATGAATGATTAATTAACTAATATTCTTTACGTGCTGTTGATCCAAGAAATAAGGAATAAGCAAGATTTCTTACTTCTTTTTTTCCACTGTACCCGAAAAGTGTCGATTGTTTTTTATTTTTGGGTATTTTGTCGTTCTCAGCTATGTACATATATATTACATGCATGTATATGAATATTATGTTTACGTAGGTTGAGAAAAAATAAATAAAAAAATACCAATAGAAGTAAGTGATGCTTTCTGAGAATTCTCTTTAGATTTAACTGGCTGAAATAGATTTTTCATCTTTTCGGGATCCATGTGTGCCATTTTGGCAATGGGATTGTCTTCTGTAATAATAAAGATAATGAAGATGAAATTTAGTTAAATTACCATTTTATAGAAAATAAACAACAAAAAAATCTTAAGCTCACTTGCGATCTTTCCTTTCTTTTCTGATGATTTCTTTTTAAAAATAGATGACGATGAGGGCAATGATGTTTCATGTTTGGGGGCAACTTTTGATGCTTCTTCAGGTTCGGATGACTCGTGATGTGTTCTCTTTAGGCTGGATTTGTACATATTGCTATCATTGCTAGAATTAATAATCATTTATTTTTTAATCACTTTGGTACACTAATTACTACCCATCCCATTGAGAACCTATATAATGCGACTTACCTTAAATTATGATCGAGATTACAAAGCTTGGTGGTTTCTTGACAACGTTCTTGAATTGTAGAAATAACCGTGTATACTGGCTGCGTATCATTATTAACTTGACTCTGTTCTCGCTGCTTCTTTTCCTATTCCAAAATATGCCAAATAAACAAAAAATTAGTCCTTGAATATTTATCAACAAAGTGATACCTTTCAATCAATCAAAAAAAAGATGAAACACCCACATCCTTGAATAACCTAATTCGGTCTGCCAATGCTAAGAGATTACGTTGTTCAGCGATCATAATAGCCCCATCAATACCTTTATCGGAGCCAAGCATTGTAGCTAAACTATATGCTCGCTCAAGATTATGTTCTTTAAATGCATTCTGTTTCAAGCAAGAAAAAAAATTAATAAGCTAACAAGCATGGAGGAATAAGTCGATGTTTAGATAAGTGAATAAAGACTTACCAGCACTAATTGAAGTATTGGTTTATCATTTTCAAGAGTTTTTTTACGGAATTCTTCTTTTCTCGAATCAAGTTCGCCCCTTGCTTCAGCTTCTTGGTATTCAAAGTCGGTCATTATTCTTGTTCTTATGATTCTAAGGGGAATCATTTAAATTAAATTAATTTTATTTAACAGAAATAAAAATATACCAAGAATAACCACCAACACACTTCTCCTCTATCTGGCAATTTGTCTTCTCAAGATGCAAAATCGGAATCTGAAGAGTTATTTCATCTATAGACGGCAGCGGATACGGAGGATACTTTTCTCCTCTCTTTTGGTATTATTCAAAAAAGCATCAATTATAAGCAAATAAACGGAGACCTAGTTAAAAATTTGATTCGTAAATTTTTTAAGAAAATCATACCTTACAAATGATGCATCGGAAAGTGTTCCCACTAAGACCAACAGGCCAATACGTAATAAGGTTTGCTCGAGATTGTGGTAACTGTTTGGTATCTAGGACCGGCACCCATCGACATTGATTCGGAATGTGAACCATGTAAAGTATACTGAGCAATCCATCAGAGTTGTATATTGCCGGGTACTTTCAAATATCGAAAACAAGCTGTCAATATGTAAAATCCTTAAAAATTTTGTGAAAAATTTGAAATTGCAAACTTTTACCCCTTCTTGTGCAAATCCTACCCACATGAGCTGGGATTTTGAGTCAATAGGTAATCGTCCTGTTTGAATGATAAAACTTTGTGTTCTAACATTATACAAGCTAAATTCGAGGTTCTTGGTTCCTTTTACATTACAAAACGCAAATCAAGTTAATGATAATAAGATATTAGTACTTAAAAATACAAATGATCCATTCAATCAATGCTTACTTGCCTTCGATACCGCTAATAAAAATGGCATAGTCTCCTTGTGCAGCCATGCAAATGATAGACTTTAAATGAAATATATCAGTTTGAATACCGGTATTGTCAAAAAATCGTACGAATCCCGCTTCGGTGGCGACAATCGGTCCTTTCGCACTAAGAGCAATGCCTATTACCAAAAATATAGATATTATGTGTTAAATCGTAAGTATTAAAAATTCCATGACTTTGTTTACCTATGAGATCCTCTTCCAACGGCAAGTTCATATTCCATTCACATTTACTGGAGACACCGCCTATATACTTGTAAGAAATCACCGCATTGTTCCCTTCACTGGATTTCGCTGCGTGTAGTACTCCATGTGGACCTAATAAATTAACATTTGACTGTTTAAAGAATTCATTACATACCTAATTTGTCAATCCAATACCACTAATTATTCCGAAGAATTATTTTTACCAATACAAGACATGGAAAAGTTATAGATATCTCGGAAATGATATGATCGGTTGATTGTCTGGTCAATAAAAGAAACTAACACGGTAGAGTGGGTGTCACTATCCAAGGACGATACGAATCCATATATATTACATCCTAAAAATTAAATAAAATTCTACTTTAGCAAAAATTGATATAATTTGATCATCATGAGAGATAACCACAACCGTCTTACCTAGGTAACGTTGTTTGTTTCTGAATGGTGTAGCTCCCGGATGAAAAGGTTTAGGCATATCAACACTAATTACATTGGCTAGAGATACAATAGTATACAATTAAATTTCTTTGTGTGATTTATCCGAAATCGAGCAATTCTTCGTTGTTATTTTTTACCTTGTGGTTTCTCATTTAACCGTTTGTCTTCATCATCGCCATCACTAACTACAAAGTCATCAAGAAAATATTCGTCTTCAATCATTTTGTTATCTTCTTCATCTACAAATAATAATAAATTTAAGGTTTCCAGCATTCAATATAAATACTATATGAACAATCAAAAGAATATAATACACAACAACTCACAGTTGAATTTTTTCTTTTTAGGCTTCTTTTTTATCTCATCATCATCATTATCATCATCATCATCAGAAGCATCAGCAGAGATCTCTTTTGATTCATCTTCTATCAAAGTTTCTGTTTCTTTGTCACTTTCATACTCAGAGAATTCATCTCCAAAAGGATTCCAAACTCGAAGAACACCCACGCCATCGACCTAAAATCAAAATAATATATAATTTAAGGATAGGTGTCATTACACAAAATTTATCTTAAAAAAACTCACATAGGCTATTGTTTTGTTGGAAATCCAGACTAAGCTAGTCACAGGAGTTTCAGTACGATATCTATATAAAGATTTTTAATTTAAAATAAAATTAAGAATGTGGAATAAGATAAGAATAAAAAAGCGAATAAATACCTCCATGAAGGTTGTTGAGATTTAATTTCCCAAACATTTAATTGTGAATCCAAACCTGCCGTTGCAAGATATTTACCATTAGGTGACCACTGTAGTGCACATATAGCCTATAAATTATTTAAATATAGCATATTTAAAAATTTGTCGATATATACACAGATATATATATATATAAATAAATAACTAAAAATATACCTGTGTATGAACATCTTTAAATATGTTCTCATGCTTCCATTTTTCGTCGATTTTGGTAACTTTAATGATATCTTCATAATTAAGTCAATAAAATATGCAAATACTGAATGAAATCTTTAAAGATCGGAATTATAATATATTAGCCGTATTGTTTTTTAAAAAAAACAAACCACTTAGCCATCCCGGTACCACAAAAAACTTTGACGAAGGATGCCAGGCAATAGGAAAATGCCTTTCACTTTATGAGAAAACAAGGATTTAGAGGTATTAATAATCCTCTAATGAGGATCAATAAATTTACTTGGATAATATTTGAGAAAATACCTACTCGGGTTCCGTCATTGGAATTTGGCCATATATGTTTTGGGCATGACGTGCTTCGCCGTGTCGCAGGTCCCAAATTCTAATAGAACCGTCACAGCCAGTAGAAACCTTGATGATTTGATAAAATAGTATAAGAAGATTACTTTCAGAAAAGGACAGGTACCATGTAAAATTAATATGCATGACCTACCAAAAATCCGCCCATGGGATCAAACGCGACTGCCTTTACACTACTTGTATTTTCCTTTAGATGGTATACTTCCTTTGGATTAAGCATGTTAACAATGTGAATTGCCATTTCACTTGAATAACAAATTTGTAATAAAGAAGGAAAAAACAGAATTTAGATGATAATTATTTTTAGTTGGGGGAAAACAAAAAAGAACTTTGTAATCCTGAATCCTTCATACTCTGACGCTATCGCTATTTTCGATCCATCAGCGGTGAAATCGACACTTCGTGCCGGCAACGTACATCGATACAAAATAGTTTCAAATTTTTTCTCCTTGATATTAAAGAGGCAGACACTATTGTCTTCGGATGCAACGACAAATTTTCCTCTCTATATTTCCATATATAAAGTTTATGAAGTTTTATTTCGAGAAATATAGCTTTTTGGTATAGAATTGCTTAAGAAAATCCTTTTCTTACATTGACTGCGATCCATCGTGTTCCGGCTTGGTATGATTCTATGCTTTTGGGCGTTACTATTAGTCCTTTTTCACAGGGAGGAAAAACGCGAATGACACCGTCATTGCCACCAGTTATTATATTTCTATTCAATATTTATTTTGTTATTGTGGTTTAATCGAGTATCAAAAACTTCAAGCTCGACGCGTCCCATTCACACGTACTTTGTACTTTTCGCGTAAGCTACTACGGTGTGCCCCGCGTTGTGTGCTTGATACTTTTCTTTAGCAGCGCTCATTCTCTCTAAATTATTTTTCGAAATACCTCGGTAAGAGAATTCAAGTCGTTCATCCAACTATCTATTAAAAATTGAAGAAACGCGTAAAACTTCGACATGTATTATGTGATTGGTTGATTGAAGATCGTTATCCTGGAAACGCGTGACGCGTAATGCTCAGGAACCCGAGTTTTACAGAACAATATTAACGTTAAGGTAACAATTTTCTTTATTATGTCATTTTTCTTAATTATACTCGTTATATTCAAATGAATTATATTCCCAAAGATATATTCTCAATAGTGACGCTTCAATAAACTTACTAACTAAATACATTTAAAATGTATGAGATTTTTTTCATTTTTTTCTCATCTGCGAGCTAATGTAACTCTCATATCTGAGATCAGATAATGCGAATCACATTTTTTAAATTCCGATATAAAAGTTGTCAATATCAACCTAGTTTCTCCTCTTTAAAAGTAAAAGAGATCAACGATTTCTGGCTTTTTATCATGTTTATACCGTATCTGAGCTCTTAATTACACCAATAATCGTTAGACTAAAAAGCCAAACCAGTTTATATTATACTGAAAGGATAACAACCTGTGACACTTTTTAAGATGTCGAATCCTAAGCCTCGTACAATAGCTGTTCTAGGGGCTCGTGCAGTAGGTGGGGGATAAACGAAACTTGACAAATCTCGGTGAAACAGCTCTTTAATATGCAAAATAATAAAATTATTATTATTATTTCTTTTTTGAAAAGGGAAATCTTCATTAACGATTCAATTTGTTGAGAATCACTTCGTGGATTCTTATTACCCTACAATTGAAAACACTTTCAATAAAGTCATACGCTTTCGAGGACAAGAATTCGCGGCAGAGATTATAGATACTGCGGGACAGGTATTTCGCATTCTTACATGAACTGAATATATCTATTAATTAAATCATTGATCTGTCTGTATTCTATTCATCCTTGCGCACTATTAAAAAGGATGAACATTCGATTCTTAATTCGACACATGCGGTTGGTATTCATGGATATGTACTTGTATATTCCATTACTTCGAGACAGAGTTTCGAGATGATGAAAATTATAAGAGATAAAATTCTAAATTATGCCGGAACAGAATGGGTTCCTATGGTGCTTGTCGGAAATAAAACAGATTTGCATATGCAAAGGTAATTGTTTTATTTTTATTTTTTCTTTTTTGGAAGCATCGCAAATTTAAATCGAGTAATCATAATTCAAAAATATAGGCAACTCTCGGCAGAGGAGGGAAAAGAACTGGCTACCCAATGGAATTGTGCATGGACAGAAGCTTCTGCTAAACATAATGAAAACATCAGTAAGCATCATTTTTTTTGTTTTACCTCTTATAAAATTGTTGCATAATTTTGACATTTACATTCTCGATGCATAGCGCGAATATTTGACTTGATGATTGCTGAAATTGAAAAGACATTGAATCCTAATGGCGAAGATTCGGGCAGCTGTTTAATTATCTAATTTCAATATTAACTGGATCGAGCGCAAAAACATATATATGGGATGTGAGATTTAATCTCTAAATGACCTTTTTGATATGATCAAAATTCACCGGAGATCATTTAGAATTATCATAGAATGTTGACTATATAGAATATCTCCTCCCTATACTCATACTTAGAGTAATGATCTTATAAAATACCTGGATATTTATACAGTTTTGAATTAGTTAATTTGCATGGGCAATCCATTTATAAGTTCACGCGTAACTACTAGTCAAATCCTCTGCCAAAAGACAATAAATGCCAGCTCTTTTTTCATCTTTCTATCTCATTTAAAAATACCTTAATAGAGAAATTATTATTGCCATTCATAAAATAATTTATCAACAAGTGAAACGAGACGTGATGCGTTTTAAATAGAAATTGTTTAATTAGAGAGAAGTTATTCAAACTCTTCACATGCATTGGATCCGATTTGATTGTATAGTAGAATCCATGGATGTTTAACCACTTGTTCAAGAGGGAGTCGTTTGTTTGGATCATATTGTAATAGCTATGTCCGAATTACACAATCACATTAAAAAGAAATCATACGAATTTTAATTTTAATTGTATGGAAAATAAACTCACCGCCACTATCAAATCCTGTGCTTCCGGGGAAATATGATCAGGTATTTTTAAGTCCACTAAGGCAATTCGTTTGTAGGTGGCCGAATGGCCACTCAAATCCTCGAAAGGAGGTATACCAACTAGAAATTCGTAGCACAAAACGCCGAGTGACCACAAATCAACTCTGGCATCATGTTCACGTCCTTCAACCATTTCCGGAGGTAAATAATCCAATGTGCCACATAGAGTTTTGCGTCTAATAACAAATAAAGAATACTTTTTTTAGGTTACGGTAGATAAAAGATTGAATTTTTTGTTAAAGATATTTTCTTACTTTACCTCGCGTTAGGTGCGTGAACTGACCAACCAAAATCAGCGATTTTAAGTTCACCGTTCATCCCTAACAACAGATTCTCAGGTTTGATGTCACGATGAATTACGTGTTTTTTGTGTAGATAAACTAGCGCATTGGCCATTTGATTGACATACTACATTAACGATGAATATAATTTAATATTATTCTCCGTAAATATATTGATGCGAACACATATTATATTCTCGGTAACTTACTCTAGATGCACGCTTTTCAGTAAATCTTTTGCAACTTTTAAGTTTCTTGTAGAGTTCCCCTTTAGCAGCATATTCCAATATCAAATATACCCGTTGGTCATCATAAAAATAGCCAAAGAGGCGCAGAATATTCGGATGGCTATGTTTTAAGATTTGTCATAAAGATCAACGTGAGCAATGAATCATAATAGTCATTGATTTGCGAATCGTGTATATCCTTCATAACAACCAACCGTAGGTGAGACTGGATTTCTACTTCACGACGCAGCTGTTTTTCAACTTTGGCAGCGTGCAACTCCTGTTTGAACAATATTTTCAATGCAATAATATAACCGCTACTTTTTTCTCTGGCAAGATAAACTCGACCGAATTTTCCTTTACCGAGAGGACTTCCGATCTCAAAGTTATCTAATGACCACATCCGCGGCTGGATTGGCCTGTTTTTATCATTTTGATGTGTGTGTGTGTGTGTGTGTGAATGTGAAAAAGATTATACGCTAAATATGATTAAAAGAATACATAGAAAGAAATGAAAGCGACGTCTTACTTTGGAACGTTTGCTGCTTCTATTTGATTAATCGTATGTTTATCAGGCTTATAAGAAATGAGAGACATTGAATTTCTTTCCATTGACGTTTTTATCGTTGTTGAATCTTCTTCGATCTTTTTTCCACATTTGTCAGCATTTTCATCCAAACTGAGATTATTTATCGAATGTGATAGTTCGATAATATCATTGTTCTGGGGTTTGAAGTTATTGTTATTGACCAGTTCGGCGGTCTTTAGATTAACTACTGTTGAGGACGACAAAAGTTTCACTGATGGCATTTTATCGATTAGAATTGTTGATGATTTGTTGTCATTGTTATTGTTGGTTTTTATTAATGTCCTTTGCTGTGTATAATACATCAAAATTATAAGTATCTTCTCGTTATGAAACTTTTAAAACATTTAAGCAGTCAATTTAGTACTCACAGCGCCCAACATCGCTTGAGAGGCAATACGAAAACTTTTCGTTTCCCTTTTATTAGAGTTGTTGAGAACATTGCTACTGTTATTATTACTATTACTACTAGACATTCCCAATTTTTTCAATGGCAACCTGTCCGATTTGTTTGCCACTTTTGCTGTTGATTGCTTTTTCTTATAATCCATATGACCAGACAGAGAAGCACAAAGTAAATTGCAATAATTTAAATTAAATCTTAGTAAAATTGTTTCGAAGAGAACTTGTTCAAGTTACTACTCGTATAAAATAAACATTGGCGATCTAATAATTTCACGCGTCCGCGTTTCTGATGATCCACTAGTTTATTCGGAAAATTTCGAGGTTAATATGATAACCCCTAATGACAAAATAGACAATCACATTAAGTTATAGGAGTTCATTTACCTATCAAAGTCATTGAAACCAATAAATAGCGAGACTTCCATAAACACGATTTTCTTAACCTGGTCACCATTTGTCGATCAAATTGCATTAGCATACATTGTAACCCACACAAACTCCAACAACACCAAGACGCGTAAAAAAAACTAGAAATTGTAAACAAAATGGTTCGAAAAAAATCTTCTACACGCGAATCTTCACGGTACGCATATTACTATTTTGCGCTTTTTTTATTCCGAATCTTTAACTTTGTTTTCCTTTGGCTTATTGGTTTAATGCAGCAGTGTTCCAATTACGAATTTCTTTCAAAGGATATCTACCTCAAATAAAAAAAGGTGAATTTGCACGCACATTATAGATAATTGTTGAATTTTTTATTGACGAGCAAAATTATTGGTTTAACTTATGAAACAACGACTTTTCTGTAGTAAGTCAAATGACTGCGACTCTGAGACTTCAGACTCCATTCCAAAGACTCCACCAGCAGAGTCTATTTCTTCTTCGCGTTTAAACACACCCCAGAAAACACCGTCTTCGACCCAGCAATTGGTGAGCTTAAATAATTATTTGTAAAAAAAAGAAAATGGATTTTCTGATGTATATTTTATTCTAGCCTTTCGCCGGTCTTTCACTAGATGATGATGATGATGACCTCAAAGAAGTTCCAGCCGTATGTAAACATATAACTTTTTTTCATTTTCATAAAGTCAGCTAGGTTCCAAAGGATCATTAATTCAATAACCAGCTTATCAACGACAGATCCTTGAGGACGATGATGACGATAAATTTCTAATGAACACAAACTTTGAGGATCTTTTTTACGTGCCGACTAATAGTAACAACGCTGTCAATAAACGAGAAAGGTCTACATTATATAATCAGCCATTATTTGCCACAATGCAAATACAATCTAAATACAAAAAAAATTATTGTCATTAGTTCGGGTTCGGCAAAACTTAATCCACGCCGAAGGAGTAAACGAGAAAGTAAACGCGTCTCGCTGGGAAAGTTTGTACCGGTTGCTGAAGCCGTTTCTTTGAAAGATAATCCATTACAGGATTACGTTAATGGCGGGATTACGAACAACTCATATCAATTTTCGTTGACGTCCTTGTTAAATGAGAAAAAGGCACGTGACAAGAAAGGATACGATATACAGTATTTGGAAAAAAGTGTTAAAGACGGAACGGTAATTTTTGATTAATTATCTTGTTTATCACCGATCATTAATATTATTTACAAACCAATAAAATAAATACTGACCCCAGTTAGTTCCGTTGCTGGATGAATTGGAAGACCCTTATGCCGAATATGATCGTGAAGAAACTTCCTCCAAAGTATTGTCCGAAACGCAAAGTGAGCAGCTTTTAAAGGTTTGTGGTGTGTTTATATATACATGTATTATGTCGGATCCCATGGTCAATTTGCTATTAAATAACTCATAGATCTTTGAAAGAGATGAGCAAAAGAATTTTGAGCTACAATTGAATTTCTTTGAAAAAATTCCTGAGGTAAATATATCTTTTTAATAACTTTATTAACGATGTTTCTAAAAAAAAATAATTTATATATCTTAAAACAATAGCCACTTCCAGTGCCTGCGCTAAAGAGCTCTTGCGATAAAATATGTTCTTTCTTAAAAGATTTGTCTTCAAGTAAGTTAACGAAGTAATACTGCCAGTATTCTTATATATTAATTATGTTTTTTCTCTATATTGTACATTATAAAAAAAAAAGATGAGCTTAAAGAAGTACTCCGTACTGATTGGATAACGCTACAATACGAATTGGGTTGGTCAATTCCTTCTGAAGTTATTATGTGGTTATTGGATATAGGTAAATTTAATGTTGAAATTAGTCACTTGAAAGGAAAATCTAAATTCTTAATAATTAACCATTTTTGTTTTTAGTAAGTTTTGCTGATAAATCTACTCTAGCTGAAGCCGCGTTTGACAATTTAAAGAAATTTAGTGAAATAAATGTAAGAAATTTTGATTCTAGATAATTGATTATACATATTTTTCGTATTGTTAATAACGTTGAAAAAACTGAAATAGGCACGAAATGATATTAGTAACAATAATAATGATGTTCAAGAAAGTAACATAGAAAAGGAGTTCGGCGTGCCTTTTTCGGAAATATTACGAGTTCTAAAGTCTTATGGATGTTCTACTGAGTTGCTTGGCATTAAAACAAAGTTGGAAGAAAGAAGTTTGCAAGTCTTGACTTCAAAAGGTATATATTATTATCCTTGCTGTGGATTAATTAAATTTCAATATTAATTACGCTGTTCGTTTGTTAGAGCTGGAATCATCTCCCGAATTCCCATATTGCTTTAATGTTCGCTTGATTTTGAGACTTTTGCATGTTTTGACTGAAAATAAGTGTGTATTATACTTGGAGTGATAATATTCTCCGTTTTAAGGAACCATTTGTATATATGTATGTATATTTATCATTATTTTACAGAAGCCTTCGATTCCAAGATAACGACGAGATACGACTCGCCATAATTGTGATTAGTCGCATGATTCTAGACAGAAGATTATGGTCCATCTATGACGAGATTGAACAAACGATAGCGAGTTTCCTGGAACTTTTCGATGAAGAAAATTGGCCTGTTCAAGTAATTATTTACATATTATTTATATTTAAACATAGAATAATGTGAATGATGTTTAATAACTTCGAATTTGAATAAAAGGCAAAGCTTATATGTGAAGATATCACATACTCATGCGGTGATCAGACCCAATTCAAAGTGAAAATTTTGAATAATTTTCCGGTGATAGATCGAGGACTGCTGTTGAGGCAAATATTGGCGTTCCGATTTTTGTTTAATTATGAAGATGACACAAAATTATGGAATTTGACAGAGGTTAGATTATTATTATATCTTTTATTCTTTCTCAATAATTGTTTCGCCTATTCTTGTAATTCACTCATATTTTATAATAATCCAGCTCGATTTGACGCGTCCAATCTCACTTCAACCACTTCTGGATCTTTTCCAAGACACTAGAAACATGTTTAAAATTCGACCAGATACGAATTACTATGAGTTATCTGATTTTATTACGGTTCTAAGCTTTGCATTAAATGATGATCAACAATTACGGTCTGAAAAAGTACGTATTTGCGAGGATTTTTTTCGAGCTTATGTAAACGAGTTTTTTGTTTATATAAAATTCTGAAATAATAGGATGTGATTGAAGAGATCATAAAAAAGTTGAATCATTTACACGGGAAAATAAGTACGTGGTTTCGTTTTCGCTTTTGTTACCATGGATTCAAAACAAATTAACAATTAACGCTCGATGCTTTTTCTATGTGACTTAAAGTGGACATGAGAGCAGCTTTTTTGGATCGTACAAAGGTATACTATGATATTTCATTTATGGTACTCATAATCTAAACACAATAAATAACCTTTTGGTTAAAATAATAGGCAAAAGACAACACGCAACGACTCCTATTGCGTCTCCACTATATAATAAATTATCGACGAACTGGCAAGCGGCAAGCAAGTATTCTTGCTTATTCGCCACGAAAACCGCAACGAACTATGGATCTCTTTAATCTTGAAAATTCTTCGTCTGTTGAACAGACTGTTGATGCTTGAGATTGAAAATAATTATAGACTACATTTTGATTTTTAAATATTAGAAAATGGTAAATGGTAAATGGTAAATGGCAAATGATGATAACTCAAAATAAACTATAGAAGTAACATAAACCCAACGCATATTTTCATATATTACACGTTTGCGTAATATTTTATTAATAAAGATTTACTATATTATGGAAAATTACGAAAAAAAAAATTCCGAACCTGCTCCAGCATACATTTTTCCTCCATGCCAGACAACTTCCTCAAAACCTCTAGGTTTCGGGATCGCTGGAGGCGTAGTGTACTCACAGAACGCACATAAATGGAGTTTTATGAACGACGTTACTGACCGTTAGTAGGAGCAACTCACTCGATAATATACATGTATTTGAGTATACTTGAATTAATTATCCCTTTTTACTTAAGGAAAATTAAGTGAATTTTTCAAACCATTGTCACCACTTGTTCAGCTGTTTCCACCGACGCGACCTTACGTCCCAAAAGAGCTTCATTTACTCAAGTGGCAAAAGGAAGAATATATCAAAGAATCGGTAATAAAAAAAATTGAATCTCAAGGATCTCAAGCCTTTTTATTAATTGATTATTGATTGATTTATTAATCGATTGGAGGTTTCAAAATCAGGTTTCATCATTACATAGTTTTTACCCTGATGTTGAAATTTCAGATGAGTTATTAGAGCAATGCCTCGGCGAAGGGCTAGAATACCAGGACATGATTGAACAGGATGATCCGTACACCGGTAATCTTGTCGCATTCGGCGAACTCGCGCCGAAGAAAGATCTCTCCATAAAGTTTATAACGTTTCCTACAGGTGTTCTTGGAAATGAGTTGAGTGAGTAGTTTGATGAATAAATAACATATATTTAAAGATCGGAGTCATATTTTCATTGATTGAAATTTGTAATATGCCACAATATATTTAGGCATAGCAATTCTAGATTCCTATCAAAACAAATGTAAAAACGGATTTAACATCGCCTCGTATGAATTCGTGCCATCCGGTAATCCAATTGCAAAATTTAAGACTCCAATTCGACAGATCGAGTGTTCTCCTTCAGAGACTAATATCTATTCAGCACGTGACAATCTTTCTACTTCCTGTGAGGAAACAACTATAATTTCAATCTTCCATTACTTTTTTCTTTATATCGGAAGAATTAACTAATCTTTGTTAATTAATATTTAATCATCATCATCTCCAAAAGCTTTAATCGGTGTCCGAACTCTTACAGGAACAACCTTACTGTATTCACGAACAACAACACCCGACGATCCAGAATTCGATAAAACTCCAGTGATAGCAACAGCGTTAGATACGCTCCCAAATAATGATCCACAACGTCATGGAAATGAACAAATGCATCTGACGTTTAATCCATCGATCTTTGGCGAGGCGGTGGTTACTGATGATTGTGGCGGAATACATTTGTGGCGTATCGAGCGTAAAAAATCTGATAAGTGGTAAGCTTTCGGTGTATTGTGTTTTAATGTGTTTTAAAAAACTATTGAATATTTTGACACATATTCTGCAGCATGATTCAAAGTATGCCATATACTACACTTCGAGAATCGGACCCTATTTTTGATTCTTCATCTTCGTTGGAGAGTAATAATGAACGATGGTGGAATACACAGTACGGTGCACATCCTAAAGCACTTATAGTTGCTTCGAGGTCTAGCGTGAATCTATTCGATTTGCGAGTAATGTATTTTTTTTTTACTTATATAATACCCACTCCTTTTTATTTCAAAAATATTTAAAATTTGATCGCCTCGACCAGGCATCTTTTTCACAACAAACATCGCTTACTTTATTCAGCGCGCAACAACCTGCTGACAAAATATATGCGTTTCAGCGAACATCTGCTCCACACGGCTTTCAATCTGTCGTCGCAACAACAAACAAAATCGTGTTACTTGATCATCGGTTTCCTAATCGTGCGTTACTGAACTGGGAGCATTTTCATATTCGTGATCTGCCGTGTGGGGTCGAAATGATTAATCAAAATGAAGGTTTGCATTTTATATATATAGAGAGAGAGAGAGAGATTGGCGTGTGATTTCAGATTTTTTTTTATTAGTAATCAAATTTAACTAAACGAATTTTTCACACATAATAATTTTTTACAGAATCCTTAATTATAGCCTGGTCAAAAAACGAACCCAAACTAACAGCCTTCCACAGCTCAACGTGCTTCTCAGACTCTATCTCTTCAAAATGTTATCCAGTTCAAATCCCGTCAATTTATTCGCATCCTGTTTATCATCGAGAAAACTACCCAAGGGAATTGATGAGTAAGTGGCATTCTAGAACCGAGATCTCTTATTATAAAAGCGCAACGAACCCTTTCCGAAGATTGCCGCCCTTGATGAGTGTGCGTGCACTGTTGCAAGATGCTAGCTATAAGAGCAATCATGATCCTAACAATGCTCAAAATGACAATAGTAATATCAATGAAAACGAAATACCGTTTCTCAAGACTGGATTATGCTTCACCGTCTTTCAATTATCGTATACCGGAGCGTTGTTTAAGTCGTCACATTATTTAGGACCTGAAGCGAGTGTCGCTCCAGAACCATACATCGAAAATAAAGAAATAATATTTGCGCCAATTTCTAAAGACGTGGAAACATTACAGTTACAGTCTGCAAACGAAAATCTTGTTGGTACTAATCATGAAATTATGTATAAGAAGCACGTGCGATTGCCGTATGATCGAGTGTGGGAATGTGAGTATCATTCATTATTTTTAATTTCCTTGCGTAATAAGACCCATCAAATCCATTATTAATATGATTAAATCAAAAAGATATCGCTCGCGAATTTGAAACTTTTCCAATGTATGAGCCAGATATTAATGATTCCCTAAAAGTCGGCACTGTATTCACGAACTGGAATCACTTCGAGGATTTTCTAGAAGAATATTCGAAACGCTTTAGATTCACATATGTTATTATGAATCGGGTATATAACGAGAAGGAAAATCTTAGATCTGTGTTGTATCGATGTAATACTAGATTTTGCCGATGGCAAGTTCAGGTCGAGCTTTCAAAAGTAGATGAGCGTATAAAGATCGTTCGGCTTCATGACAAGCATAACACCAATTTGGTTTTTGTCCATAGCTATAGGAAAGTTTCTCGAAACTTGGAGGATAGAAATGGTGATGATGGTGCGATGTCTCTTGAAGATTTTGTGCAGCATGAGCGTGAGCTGGTTTCGGAAGCTTCACATTTTGTTACTTTGTATGCATCCTTTACACGAAAAGTTTTTGAAAATTTAGAATGCAAATTCTTTAACTCATGCATTGCATCCTCATAATAGATACGAACTATCCAAGGACTATATCTTAAATCAGACAAAAATCACACCTCAAACGCAATACATTTATCATCAATTATCCGTAAATATAATACCATGGTTCGAAGGCAAAAATATAAACAAGCTATATAGGGAATGTCCAAACAAAACTAACACGCTAAATTACGCATCTTCCGTGTTTCTTAATAATCTCTCGAACTTGTTGGTATCGAATGAAGGTGGATGCGAATTTATAAACTGTCTACAGACATTTTTTGAATTTCCGTTGTTGGCTCAGAGATCGGACAAAAACTGGGACTGGGAAAAAGCAAAGGAAGCGTTAAGACGAGCATATGTGGGGGTAATGCCTGAAGAAAGAAATGAAGAACAAGAAGAAAGGTCGCAAAATTTTTCGCGGGCGCTAAAATGCCGTGAATTTGCTATTGACGATTTGATGCGAGATCTTAAGCTTAGTTCACGGATGCTGATACCAAAGAATAATAAAAGACAAGGAGAGCACGGAATATTATCTTACGAGTTTATCAGTACAAATCTTAAAGAGAGTATAGGATCCTGCGAGTCTTCTTACTTGTTTCCGGAAAGCGTAAATCTTGATAGTAACAAGGAGGATAGTAATAGTGCATCAAAAGTAAAGTTATCTAATTTGTCACAAGCATTGCTCGATAATTGGACTATTGGCGAGGATTTGAGTGCATATGTTTATATTGATCCTGATGATCGGGCTGCATCACTAAGAAAAAGCCAACAGATGGCTACTTATCGAGCAAGGCCTCGTTATCCGGAATCGTCAACACGAGAACGAAGGTATTCAGGATCCGAGAAAACCCCAGCCATTGATGAAATGGATATGATGACAGTGGGGGATATGACAGTGGGGGATATGACAGTGGGACAATCGAGCATAATTGAAAATTCTACGACAACTGATAGTGGTAATCAGCGAAAAAAGCCTCTTAAGAGGAAAATAAGAATGAGGGGCTTTTAAAATGATCAGAAATTGTAGTTATTTTGAATTCCCGTGACCACCCGCAGTAACTATCACCAATAAGAATGTGTACATTTATGGTCAGTCTGGAGCATTGATCAAAAAACGTCAGTGAGGCAATTTTACATGTTTGTGATACATATAACGTTCAAATCCTTAATTATTCACGCTAAAAATTTTATTTTTTATCTAATTATATTTTATGAAGGCACCATTTTTCAAATTACCTTAATATAACTACACTCAATAAAACGAAACCTCTCTATGCTAGAGAGGGAGGTTTACCTTGTATATGGAAAGTAATATTTTAACTTCTCTAGTGCTAAACCTTTTATCTTGCTCGATATTACATACATGTCTATTTGTTGACCAAATATGAATTATAGAACTCACGGATTACATCGATAAAGTTACATCTATTCACGAAAATTTTTGTTAAGGTATAATGTTTTGATTCTAAAATGAATTTTGCCTTATAAACGAAATGAAAAATTATATTTTTCAAGCATGATTGTAAAATGTATGTAGACTTAATAATATACAAATCCTAAATGTACTGTACCAAAAATCCTATTCTCGTATGATAAAAATAATAAATTAATTAAAATAAATAAATAATAAATCTAACGCTAAGTTCATTTTCCTTTTAGAAGTCACGGGAAAAAATTAAAATTGTTTTTTGATATCGCCAACGACTATTTCTATCGAGCTTCGATATCATCAGAATCGTCGATACTAACCGAAGCAGCAACAATATTAGGATGCTGGTAATGATGAATTCCCTTTCCTAAATCAAGTTCATCGTTACTATCATAAAGTTCTAAAGAAATGGAAAGTTCGGCATTTTTATCTCCAATCACTTGACTATCCATATCAATACTTGCATCACGTGAGGATGGTGAAACAATCCTAGCATACATCGGAGTTCTTTCTGTATCATCAACCGTTCTCGGTAACAAATTGTCTTTTATATAATCCCTTCGGTTAGATAATTCATAACGCACAGTAGGCAGCCATTTCCACGAGAACCAAAATGACATTACGGCATAAATTCCCCCGCCGACCAAATCCACCATATAATGATGCGTGAGATACATGCACGCCCACCAGATCCACATCACGTACGCAATGCAAAATATCCGGGACTTTGGGATCACATAGGAAATGAATAATGCCTGTATGATGGCACAGCCAGAATGCAGTGATGGGAATGCGCCAAATACCATTGGTGATCCGCTGAAGGTTGTGGTGTATGTATGTGAGCTGAAAAGTGCATCAATACGTGCTAGACCCCCGGGATGTCCTGGCATTGAATATTTTGCGGGTGTGTTCATACCGTATGTATATTCATACCCTATATAAATAGAAAGATAGATAAATTCAATCAACCAAACAATCATTAAATAATGCTATGTGGAAAAAAATAAAAAACATCTACATGGAGGTGAGCAAGGGAACAATAATTGAGTTAAGACACCCGCAATGTTCATGTACCCGAAAGCACGTGCAAAAACCGCCAATATCCCTGGAGGACCGAACCACCAAAGTCCCGTGCTAGTAATAAACGGCAACGTGAAATGCAGAACACCATAAGGAAACCATGCCAACAAATCTTTGACTACGTTCGTATGTTTGGCAATGATAGCCGACAAATTATCCCCATATAAGATATTCTCGAGTGCTGGTAAAACCGAGACGTAGATATGTGGTCGGCGTTCTCCTGGAATAAAACGACAAGAATAAAATAAGATCAACCATGTTGCTATAGGGAGAAATGGTAGTATGAATAATCGCGATTTCCGAAAGCAGAGTCCAATTGCAAAAGATACAATAATGAAAAGTTTGACTATTAGACCGGGAAATTCGATAATGTGAAGAAGAAAACAATCAAGCACGAACAGAAACAGGTATTGTAGGTCATATAATGTCCATTGATAATCATACAATGATGAAAGTATTTCTTGAAAAAAAGAGACGAAAGAATGTAATGATAATATCGATTTTGAAATTTGAAAATTGTTTGATAGAGGTGTCATTTTTCAGAGTTGCTCGTATGAATATATAAGTTCTTTTAAACGTGAATGCTATCGAGTTTCCGACTTGAATTCACTATAAAAATACATTGGCGGCTTAAAGCCTTTCTTTAACAGAGTAGGGATTCTAAATGCTAGTATCTAATGTTGTCAAGCATATATGACTATTGTTATTTGTTTGGGTAAATAAATTATAGATATTAGCCCTTGGAGTCCTTACTTCGTTCGCAAACAAAAAATTTGTCTATCTGACGCTTTTTAAATCAGATGCATGCATTAGATTGAATGTTGCATTGTCCCGTTTTCCCGATTTCTGATTGAACAAACGGGAGAAAAATATCCCGCTTTTTTCCATTTTTTGCACTCGGGATTATTATTCATTGTGTTCTCATAACTATTGCTAAATTAGCAAAAAATTAATATCGATATCTCTTTTCAGCCAACTAAGTCTTTCCGCCAATCAATGGGAATTTCGGTAAGAATTTTTCTTTTTTTTTCCTTTTTATTTTATTTTATTTATCTCTTCCGGTTAAAAATTTTTATATTTAATATATTTTTTAAAAATCACGATTTTTCAAGAATCGGTTACAATATTGTATTTAAAGCAAAAAGTATAATATTGATGAATTAATCGATCTAATATATTATTAATATCACTTTAAGAAAAAATGATAACTTGCATAAAAACCATAAATATCCAATAAAAAACAAGACTTCTTTGAATTAAGCTCGTTTACAACATACCGATATATTTTTTCTCTTGACAACACACGCACACACCCCAAAAACACACACATCGATATGTCAAAAGTGTTTAATCACTCGTATCGGTATTAAAATGTAAAAGGGAGATAACGATAAATATACAAGTGAACTTTTGTGTGGTACTTCTCGAAGTGGCATTTTTAGTTAGTGGATAGTTTGAACATCACTTTTGTGTGAAAGTAAAAAGTGTTTTTCTCGTAATTGCATTTTTAATTAGCGCTAGTGGAAATTTGAACACGTTATCGTTACTGATTTCTGATCAATGACAAATTTAGGTCGTCATTATCATCATTCTATAGAGTCGAAAGTTTATGTATTGTATCACCTGCATTACATCTATATAAACTTACGAGAACATCTACGTAGACACTAACTCTCAAAGCATAACACATACATAATGGAAACGGAAAGCGAGTCCTTAGAGTCATTACTCGAAAAGAAAGAATCTATAGAGGAGAATATTATAAATCACCCATGGACCAACTCGCTCAACAAGTTACTAGAAATTAGCGACAAATTGTCACCACCAGAGGCAGATCAACACCTTGGCGTATTAGTTCACACCGATTCTAATTTGCTGGAAAGCTTGCTATTTCATTTCCCAATGATGGACGATACTACACGGCTGGTGGTTTTGGAACACCTTACTCGGTTTGCAGAGTATAATGATATGAACAAGTGGATACTGTTTAAAGTTAACACGACCAGTGCGCTATTGAAAACACTAAAGAAACTCACTCATAGCAACGCAGTAACCACAACCACCACTGTAATAGACCACCAGCGTTCCCTCGTAGTGGAACAAATTTTGAAACTAGTTGAGATTGTGTGCTCGTTCTCTGTTAAAGTCTCTGATGTCAAGTTGATTTTAAACCTTATTTGTCTAACGAATGAAGAGGCCAGAAGTCCGTTTGAAGAAACGACCACCATTGCTACGCCCACGAATATCGTCACCTATTATCATGCACCGCTTGTTAAACTACTATACACAATCGCTCAAAAGGAGAACACCATTGATTTTTTATATTTTCAAGGTGTGGAGTCGGGTCTCGTATTACCGACGATTGAAAAATTTCCATTGAATGGGTATTCATTCTTCACGTGGTTCAAGATAGACTCTGCCACTCCTTATCATAAATTTTCATCCTCGGAATCCAGTGACAGTAATAAAAAAAATGATAATGAAAATAACAATGCCCCCCGGTTATTCTCATTTTTCAATAAGTCAGGAAATGGAATTGAGGCTTATTTCATGAACAAAGAATTACATTTCCTGTGCAGAAAAGGGAAAGAGGTGTACAGGGATACGATGAATAATTTGAAATTCGTGCCCAATCGATGGTATTTCATTACTTTTGTGCATCACCCACCAAAACGTGGTTGGACTTCATCGCCGGCCGAGATTAATGTCACGGTTGATGGTGAATTTGAGTGGAAGACAAAATTCGATTACCCTGTTGACTGTCCCAATGAATCCTTCGCTAAATGCGCCGTTGGTGCTTCGTTAGTTGATTCTCATCATACTCATCAAAGAGTTGAAATAGATAAGAAGACGACTGAATCCAAGAGTAGTAGTTCTTTTCGTCTTCTAAATTCTTTTTGTGGCCAAATGACAACAATATATTTAATTGCTGATGTACTTTCTCGAGATAAAATAAATTATATTTACTCACTTGGACGTAATCATGTCACACAATTTCCGACAGGACAAACAGATGGAGGTACCACCACCTCTTCTTCTCGACAAGTGGTTGACGGGATAATGGGTTCAAAAATCTTGTTTCGGTTTCACGTCAAAGCATCCGAAAATGAAAAATGTTTTAATCTTGCTCCACGTAACAATCATCATTCACAATTTCAATTTGCCACCCTTGTATCGGTGCAAAAATGTTACACGTTAAGTTTACAAAGTGCAATTAGATCCTTGGGCGATATTGAAGTCTTATTTCCAATGATATTAAAATTTGACCAGCTCGACTCTATCACACATCGAGCACCTTTTGAATCGCAAGACGATTTCTTTGCATCAGAAAGTCCTTGTCGTTCATTTTTCGCCCTTATCACCGCTCTTTTACAAACCAATGCTAAAAGTCAAGCTCACATAATAAAATCACGTGGAATAAGAGTTATCAGTTTACTCTTACAACAGATTGGGCCTCGATATTTGACAATAACGGCGTTTCAAAGCATCGTCGCATTAGCAAATGTCTTGTCTGGGAATGAAGAACTTGTCCATGAGGTATACACACATCTCGTATTCGAGTTTAGGCTGTGGATGTATTCATCGTTAGACATCCAAAAATACTGTATAGAATTTTTAAAGAATTTTTGCAACTCACGAAAAAAAATGTGTCGTGTCCATTTTGGGGTGCAATATTTTCTGGATTCATTACAAACAATCTATTGGTACGAGCAAACAGAAAAGTCTACCCCACATCGACATATGATTGCTGGTGCGACACGTCCAAGACAAATAAAAGAATTACGTGCACTAGTGCTAAACATTATACGTGATTATGTCATAAATGACATTACTAAAGATGAAACTGTGTGTATTCTACGTAATTTATCAGTGAGTGAAGACGACGCACATATTATCGAAATCTTGCAATTGCTTCTCGACTTGCTAATCCAGCGTCATCAACTTCAAAATCAAAGTTCAAAGTCCAATAACAATAGTAATAATAACAATAATGGTAAAGATTTGGCTGAAAACATCGCATCATACGGTGGATTTGAGATATTTTGTGAGCTGCTTAAACGACGGCGCGAAGAAACTGTCCGTCTTTATTGCATAAAGATAATGACATTTCTAATAACGTGTCCGACAACACCACCTCAATTCGCAAAAAAATTAAGATTTATGGATACAGATCCATCGAATCTCGTAAAATTACTTAGTGGCGTTCCGTTGACGCGCACCATCTATGAAGCATTATTGGAATGGGCGATGGAAACTTTTACTCTGAACGGATTGCCTGATTATAATAAGGAAAACAAGTTGCAATCGAATAACATTCATGAATCAGAATCAGAATCACAACCTCCAACAATAAAAAACTTTCGCGTCGTTTTTGTCATTTTTTCACTGCTAAATTGTGAGGGCACAAATCCATCGCTTCAAAACAAAATACTTGAAGAATTTGTCGGACTTTTTAAACATAATATTGATTATTGTCTTCAATTTAACCAACTGTGGTGCTGGCAACGTTTGTTGGTCTCCCTTATCCCACCGTACGCTACTATCCAGATTAATTCCCCTCAGAAAGACACAGCCAATTGGGTCATTGATTTACTAACTTGTATTACTTGGAATCTATTACCAGTGGAAAAAAATGCTTTTCAAGCTATTGAAGAAACCATATTTCTTATTTGGACTAGTGATCGTGCCAATTCTCTAGAGGTTATTCGTGCTTTTCTGTCCCTTATGCTTTGTGTTTTAGCTAAAGATATACGTGAGATAGATTTGGTGATCTTTGGCAGTATCAAATTGGTATGATTAATTCTGGTCTAAAATTGATATAAAAAATTAGCTTTGAATTGATACATGGAAAAATTGTTTTTTTTATAGGAAAATATTGTGAGATTAGTAATGATTACTGAAGAGATTATATTCAGTCATAAAGATATAGCTCAAGTTGTAGAGCAAGAATTGAGCAGTAACGAGAACAACACATCATTATCCACAAGCTACTCATCATCATTCCGTTCAATGTATGGTAAGTAAAAAAATCCTTTATTCCAACAAAATAATATTGGAGTAATTTTTGATGCTTGATTCTTAGAAACTGGTCTTCCTGCAATCAACGCACTCGGCATCAACGAAATGCCAGTCTTCCAAAAGTTGGAATCGACCCTTCCCTCATCCCTTAACTCGCTATTACGACCTGACAACATGGTATTTCAGAGTGCGAGTAATCCATGGGAAGAAGACCAACTACTCGCCGAAACATACCTGGAGATTGTTAACGCGTTAGATCGGAAGGCAGGATGGAGGTTAGAGACAATACCACCTAATCGGATCGACCTGGTTAGCTGAAAATTTAAAACCTATTCGCCGAAAACGCTTTCAATATATATATATATTAGAAATGAAAGGATTTTTAAAGAACACCTTGTGTATTGAGCTGCAGTTTTTCGATTGTTATTGCAGCGTCCCGGCGACACTTGTCGCATGGTTTTACGAATCCTGATTGCTGGGATCTCGACCCCTGATCCATTGCTACGCGAAAAGGCACTCGAGAACCTTGTTGGTTTTATCGACCGGCATGTCTCAACTTCGAACACTGCTTCCTCCACTACCACCGGAAAACTGCTCGAAGAGTATCTCTGCACTGATAGCGATATCTTCCAACAGCATATCAAGATGCTTTTAGGCGAAATCCATGAAGCTTTCATGTGAGTAGTTATAATTTGAGCATCAGTGTTTCTAAAATACAAAATATAGAAAGATTTATACATATATATATATATATATATTCTATTTAATTTCTAATTAGAGCAAGTCAATCCACCAATGGCTCATATGAACACAAGACAGTTTTTACTTACTATTTTGCCATGAGCAAATGTCAAAATTACCTTACTCCTTTAGAGGATCCCAAACTATTTAGTGACACATTAGCAAGGGTATGGAAAAATTCAAAATTCGACGAACAGGCGTTTGTTCAATTTATCACGTCTCGCGATTGGATAACTGTTCATGATCGACTTATAGTACCTGCAATGAAAGCTGCTGGCGACGATGATTTCGCCATGGTGAGACGCTTGAAAGCAGCTTTTGCAAAGAAATTTGGAAAATTTTTGTTCCGCTCGAAAAAGGAAGATCAAAATATGGCAAAATTCGCATTGGCTTTTGATACGGATTTGAATAACATGGTACAGAGTTACAAAGAGGAGGAGATAAACCGTATATCAAATATCGAGATTGACAAAAAGAACGAAACGATGCGCACGTCTCGTAGATGGCAAGCAAAATTTCACGAATTAACCCAGGAACGTGGAGCATGGTCAGTGCGACGTCAGACAGAAATTCATTGGAGATTAGATAAATCCGAGAACTATTCACGTATGCACCGAAAACTGACAATTAATTATGATTATGATCCGCACAATGAGGCAAGCGCGAAGAGAGATAAAACACCAATTTCACAGAATAGAAACAGGTCCAAGAGTGCTAGTATCCAGCGAATAAAAATAAACAATCCATATGTCTCTTCTCTGAATTTGATCGATCCGTGGACTGACATGTGGACGTCAATCCTATCAATTCTCCCAAAGGCAGACGAGTCAGAAAGTTCGGATGAGTTTGAAGATGAAGAGTGGAATGTAGTGGCTGGTGATGATGTAGTTGGCACGGTGGATGTCTCGATAGACAAACCGATTTTTTCGGCTGAATGCGAGCTGATTATATTGTTGTCGGCGATAAAAGGGCGTATTGAATTGACTACTAAAAATTTATCGTTTTTTGTGGATCGCCAGAGCATTTTACAAGAGTTAAGTAATATTGAGCAAGGCTCGGTGATTGTCGACACGGATATGCTTCGAGATAAAAATTGGTTATTATCGGAAATAAGAGAGATTGCTTTACGCAATTATTTACTTAGAAGAAGTGCTTTAGAATTTTTCATGACAGATCAAACAAATTATTTTTTCAATTTTCCTGAGCCTAATGACCGCAAGCTACTGCGAAAGAAAATAATCTCGTTAAAGCCCTCATCAATGATCAATCAAGACCATCGATCACCTATTGAAATACTAGCAAATTCTGGCATAACTCAACGCTGGCAACGTCACGAAATATCAAATTTTGAATACTTGATGCATTTGAATACCATAGCGGGGAGATCTCACAACGATCTTTCACAATACCCAGTATTTCCTTGGATTCTAGCCGACTACGAGTCGGAAACCATAGACTTGGATGATCCAAAAGTATACCGAGATCTGTCAAAACCTATCGGTGCTCTTGATCCCGATCGACTCGCACAAGTTCTAGAACGATATGAAGGTTTCGAGGATCCTTCAGGGCGCATACCGAAATTCCATTATGGAACACATTATTCGAGTGCGGCAACTGTTGCTGGATATCTTATACGCTTGGAGCCATTCACATCTGTGCACATTTCTTTACAAGGCGGAAAATTCGATCATGCTGATCGGCAGTTTCATTCTATAGAAAGGACTTGGCACGCGTGTCTACATGGGAGTGGCGACGTACGAGAATTGATTCCAGAATTTTTTTACCTTCCTGAATTTCTAGTCAATAATAATAAATTTGATCTTGGGGTAATGTATTAGTCAAGCATCATAATAATTTAATCTAAATATACACACACTCGTATATATTCATGTCGCTTGTGTGGTTTACAGGTTCGGCAAGATGGCGTTCGCTTGGATGATGTAATATTACCAAAATGGGCCTCCACCCCCGAAGAGTTTATCCGTCTTCATCGAGAAGCTCTCGAATCTGATTATGTGTCTGCAAATTTACATCATTGGATAGGTAAGTTTAATTTTGAATTATGCAATCAATGTTGATATCTACACTTAAAAGGCGTCAACTAAATAGTTTGGATTCACCATGAAATAGATTTAATTTTTGGTTATAAGCAAACAGGCGAGGAAGCAATTCGAGCACACAATGTATTCTATTATCTCACATATGAGAACAAAATAAACATTGATAGCATAGAAGATGAACACGAGCGAAAAAGTATAGAACAGCAAATATATCATTTTGGTCAAACCCCCACACAATTACTTAAAAAACCTCATCCACAACGTTTTCCAAAGCGCGAATTCATAAAAAAAGATATCTTAAGCTGTCAAGAAAATCATAAACAATATCTCGTACAGTTGATTTCGAAGCGTCTTTTGTACATTGCTGTTTCGAATGTTGATATTGATGTTTTTTCCACGTCGCCGGTTCAGCAGATTGTTACTATTGATGAAGACGGCATTGTGGGCAGCCATCGGATTACGCCGAACCCTGTTACTGCCGAGATACCGTTTTCTGTTGAGGTTGATCCTATGTTGGAATATAAGAGGTATTATAGTTGGCAAGTTATTGGAAAGTGGATTATACATATAACAATTTTTATCTTTTTATTCTCGAGGGAATTTTTAGTATATTTTTGTTTAGCAAATAGCTAATTGTAATCTCTTTTGTCAGTCGATTGAATAGTCCGTTTTGCTACGACGCGGTTATTTCACCGAGATGCTTTACGTGTAGTCAGGATGGAAAAGTGTTAATTAGCTGTGGTCATTGGGACAATACTATCAAAGTCACACTTACAGAAACGGGCAAGACCATCGATAGCATACCAGGACATGACGATATCGTAACTACTGTTGCAATTAGCGAGGATGGTAGAACTATCGTCACTGGATCTCGGAGCTCGTGTGTCTTATCGTGGAACATCAATTTGAGTGGTGATAATGAGTTCTTGGATATTAATCATACGCCTACGCATGCATTTTATGGTCATGATGATGAGGTAACAGAGTTAATAAGAAATAATTTATTATTAATTTTGATGATTTAGAAATGCTAAGATCTTTTTTTAAAAAAAAAAGATAACTTGTGTGGCAGCGAATGCAGAACATGATATTTTAGTGAGCGGATCTAAGGTTTGGAATCGTATTTATATTCTTAACATCCAAGATTTAAAAATTTACCGGTTGCTTTCATCATAATATGAAAGGATGGCACATGTATCGTTCACTCGTTACGAAATGGAAGCTATATTCGTACTTTGCGGCCATTAGATGATGCTGATGCAACAGTCGAGAATGTATGTGTTAGTAAGGAAGGCAATATAATCGTATATGCTGAACGGAAAGTAAGTAATTCGTTATATTGAGTATTTTTACTGTTATCTAAATCTAAGGATATTTTCAATCAATCGTTTTTTTATTTGTTAGGACGAGTATTTTATATACAGCTACTCGATCAATGGAAAATTTCTGGGAACCGTGGAAATTGAGGAACGATTAAATGACATGATCACCTCATCGATCAGAAACCATGTCTTAGTTAGTAATGCACGAGGGATCGCGTTATTCGATTGTATGAAGTACGTTTTGAGATAACCCTCATAATTTTCTCGCCTTTAATTTATGGTTAAAATGATAATCATTATCCACTATCATCACTTATTATTTCAATTAGCCTAAATTTCCAATACCAATTCGACATCCCAATAATCGCACATAGCATTGCGCTAAGCCAAGACGCCGCCCGAATATACTTTTGCGGCGGTGGCGACGACGGAAAGATTTTGATAATTGCTAATCAATCGCACGTAGAATCATCATCTACATCTTCATCGTCTGATTCTTAAGTGTGACCTTTTTTTATTGCTTAGTTTTTTTTCTATTGCTAGTTTATTTTTTCGTGTTTTTCTTAGAATATTTATTTGTTTATTTATTTATTATTAACTTTGGGTGTGGTGATTATATATAATATTTGTATGGGTATGATTTATTTATCTTATTTATTTAATGTTAGGTACCAACAACATCGCC
>CAJVPS010000259.1:0-29307 GCA_910591765.1 Ambispora leptoticha
ATTATGGAATTTAGCCACGAGAAAAGAATTCACGTTATTTTCTATTGATAAAATAATTGTCTTTTCCTTTAGGTATTCTTTCTTGTCTCGATGGATATATGAATATTGCATTAGAGCAAACTGAAGAATACGTCAATGGACAGCTCAAAAATAGATATGGGGATGCGTTTATTCGAGGAAATAATGGTATAGTAACATGACGAGTTTCTTATCTTTGTCGAGTAATGGTGTATGCTATCATATGTTAATTTTTTTTCATTTTTAGTTTTATACATCAGCGCGACTAAACCTCGAGAATAGTGAATCATTAAATTTCTTGAATATCGTTAGATAAAATAAGAGATCACGATGAACCGATTAACATTCTATTAATGTATATGCAACTCTGAAATAAAATAAAAGGCTCTTAATAACACAACCCGTTTATTAAACTAACCCGTATATAGCGATATTATGATTATTTTTATGATTATGATTATTATTGTTCTAAAAAAGTCATTTTCTTATAGTCCTTACGATGCGTCAATGGCCAATCAAAGGTAGCTGTGGAAGAAGTGGTTTGACAGTGCTGCCATGACTCATTGAATTTGAGTTTGCTGAATGCCGCGTCATTATAAAGGTTTCGATTGATCCCACGAACTTTGAGCTTACGAAGGTTCGGATGTTCGTGATGCAAAATCTCGAAAAATTCCGAGTCAATCTTTCTTCCGTCGTTGATGGAAAGCTTGTCCCAGGACGGACAATCAGGTGGTCTTCTCACTAACGCTAGCCACCCGTCTCTGGTAACATTTTGCAAACGATCACGTATACAAAATTTTATAAGTGTATGCATGGAAGCAAAAATCTGAAGGCCTCTATCGGTAATCGTGGGGGTTTTTACTAATTCAATTATTTTCACTCGTGAATTAGTCACAATATTGTTAACTATTTCGTCATTCAAATCGCCGTATTCTCCGATAAAAAATTTCTATAACAATAATAATTAATATTATTATTCTTCTTTTAAATAGAACATTTTTTAATTAGTTTAATGAGGCAGAATACAAAAGTTTTTTCTAACTTACTTCGAGATTCGGCAGCATACTCAAAAACTTGAAATCACAATAACCTTCGATTTTTTGAATCGACAAAGAGATCAGACTATTCATGCGACCAAAATTTTTCAAATCGTCACCATGAATCGTTGATGAAAGATAAACTGTGTGTAAGGTAGTAGAATCTGGAAGGACGCTAGCAGCATCACTTGCAATCGCGATATCTAATTTTGACAGTTTGGGAGTAGCTTGAATAAGTTCGAGCAAAGCTTCCTTCGAAACTGGTTCACATACGAATGATGCCAAAATAAAGGATCTCAGGTTAGAGCAATAGCTTGCAAACGACTTTGTAATGAGCGATGGACTAAGATCAGGAACGATGGAACCGTTGATATGGACCTCAATGTGTTCAAGAGAGCTGCCAGCATTTTTTGCGAGATTTTCCCACATATCATTGGGAATTTTAGGATAAGTAAGTACAATATGCCTAAGTTTGTGAGCAATCTCACAGAGCGCGTCGTAATTATCATCTCTATAAGCATCATCTTCTGCATAATCTAACCATTGATTCATCAATTGAAGAAATCCAGAAGCGGATGAACGAACATCATGCTCATAACCGACAACATCTAATTTATTAAGTCGATTCGCGAGTAATGACAATGGTAATCTCCACATTAGATTATTTCGCTCTTTCGTGCTGAATCGAAGTGCAAGTTCGATAAGGTTTGGGCAAAATTTCGCGATGAATGAAATCACCTCGGCGTCAATGGAACTTGGTGGCGTTATATCAGTACGCTCATTGATTTGAAGTTTTTTGACGTATTCACCATAAGGGTGCAAAGCTTTTGCAGCGTGAGAATCTTGAACCGTTGTCTTGAATTGCTTGTATTCATTTCCTTTACTGAGACGTCGGGTTCGCCATAAGTGTGGCAAGGCTAAGGAAGCCCATTGACGACAGGTTAGCGCCAAATGAAGCAAGTCTTTATTTTCAAAAGAGGCTACCGCTAACACTGACAATAGAAGTTCTTGTGGAATCTCGAGCAAATGCATTGAAAATTTCACATTCAACGAGGACCAAAAGTATTTACACAATTATAAATTAATTTACGCAGTGTGAATTGATTGTGTCATACCATTTTATTTATGTTTATTGTCACGGTGCTATGTAATGGCACAGAGAAACAAAGTGCACTTAATTCGGATTGAAGATACAATCTAATGCAGCTATTTCCTTTGAAGAAAACTTTTTCCAATTGTATTTACCCCTAAATTTACGATTGTATTTTGATTTTCGGGAGAAGGATTAAAACAATTTGAATTCAAAGTTCAGGCTTCATTCATCCAAATCTAAATCGTTAATGGTGTGAGATCATAAATCGCTCATGTCGACTATTCCAAAATTCCTTTTGAGCAATGGGGTAGAAATTCCCGCTCTTGGCTGTAATCAATTTTTTTTTAAATTAATTTATTTTCTTTACGTAATTGTTTGCTGTCTACATGACAAACATTTTTTTTATGTTCATATAGTGGGAACATATCGCATAAAAACCAGAGAAACTGTGGAATTAGTAATAAAGAGCGCTATCACTTTAGGATATAGACTTATCGGTAGTAAATTATTTTATATTTGTTACATATGGCTCGAATGCTGTAAGATAAATTGACCATATTGGACCGTTAGACTCTGCAATAGGATACAGAAATGAGGAATTCATAGGGCGAACACTTCTGAAACTGTTTGAGGATCCCTCCTTAGGTCTAAAAAGAGAGGATGTATTTATTACGAGTAAATTACGTAAGAGAACTTTTTCGTATCGGATTTTCTTATGTGTCGAGTAATTGAATAATAATCGATCGAATTGTGAAGCACCTAGAGATCAAGGATACGAGGCGTGTTACAATGGTTAGATTAAATTTTTCACATCAATTTATATCGAGAGATATTAAATTTTTTTATTTGATTGTAGCTGTTAATGCGTCACTTCGCCGTTTCGGTATTGAGTATATTGATTTATTCTTGATACATTGGCCCGGGTGAGAGAATAAGTCAAAATGAATTAAACCTAGAATAGAATAAGCTACAATCATTTTAATCGCAAAAAAAAAATAAAAAGTACCCAAGGTCTAAAACTTCACGATCCACAAAACGCCGTAAATCGACATTCAAGCTGGCAAGCGCTTGAACGTCTCTACGATGAGAAAAAAATCCGTGCAATCGGAGTCAGTAATTACACACATCGTCATCTCACTCAATTACTTTCCACGTGTAGAATAATTCCTGCCGTATTACAGGTTGAATTTCATCCATTGTTGTATCAAAAAGATATTTGGGAATTATGTAAAAAACACGGAATTAGGCTTGAAGCCTATTCTAGTTTGGGTGAAGGGAATTTGGTGAATGGAAATGTTGAGGTGGATGGTTTGGAACAGATTGCATTAAAACATGGTGTGACTAAAGCGCAAGTCTTGTTAAGATGGGGATATCAGCATGAGGTTATTGTGATCCCCAAATCGACATCACCTGAACGGATAAAAACTAATGCCGAAATATTTCATTTTGAATTATCGAAAGAAGTAGGTTATTCATTCAAATCAGAAAAGGGAGCGAATTATGAATTTTAGGTTGAAAATTTATTATTTTCATTTTTTAAAGGAAATGGAATTATTGGACTCCGCAAGTGATGATAAAAAACGTCGATTTTGTTGGGATCCCACAGAAGTTTATTGATTGTCTTATAATGACTATCATTGAGAATTACAAATGTAACTTCAAATGTATTTTTTTTGTTTTGGAATGAAATTTGGTTTGATCCTGAATTATATATATGTAGGGAATTTTCATATTTATTTTTTGACCATTTTTTTATTAGGTAAACATCACAAGTGACTAGGTAATGTTATTCAGCCTATTTTTAAACAATATTCCAAAGTTTAGAAATATATTGTAAAATTAACGTTAAATGTGAAATTTCGATTAAATTGAGCAAACCCCAAAATTAAATATACTGAATAGCTCTGTCACTCGGGATGCGTTTTTTAATACTCTGTAATTAAAATCGATATCAAATAATTCTAAATCAATTCAAAATTGAACCAAAATCCAAGATCAACCCAGGTTGAGCCGGCATCAACACGCATTCCGTTCCAACTCTTGATATATAAAATTTAACAATATATTACAAATATAATTCACTATCCCCATTTAATTTATGCAAAACTCGCAAAACTTAAATTTTTGCTATTAGATGCAAACCTAGCTGAAGATGCAAAACGGTCTGAGCAATGGTCTGAGCGAAGGTGAACCTTGAGGTCATCCTTACTTCTAAATATTTTGTTACATCCATTCCAATCGCATACAAATGCTTCAAATTCTTCTTTCTGAGTGGATCTGCTATTGAGCATGTCTTTAACCCATGCTAGTCGTCTTTGGTCATCTGATCTACGATTTTGTTCTTCAAGCAATTGAGCTATCGAGCGTTGGTAGATGGCTTCTTCTTCGGCTAATTTGAGTGCTGCTTTAAACAATTGTAACTCCGCTTCAAGTCTCTTATTTTTTTCTCTAATAGATTCAAGCTCTTGCCTCGGGTCTGAGTACGCGGATCGAGGTTCCGTTGCTGTATGTGCGTTTTTAGATGGTCCAGGGGTTGATATTACTTGTGCAGAGAGATCATCAATAATTTTGGTAGATTTGTTTTGTTTTTTTGATGAACCAAGATTTGATTCATTATCCGAATCTTTGATAATTCCTCCCTGCAATTAAAAAAGAAAAAACTCATATACTGCTATCTCTCATCTAATTGAACCCGAAACCTAACCTAACCACGTCGTAGCAACCAAAATAATTACCTTTTTGCGCTTCTTTCCTGGTATAGATTTCTCCGACCTTTTATTAGAATCGGAAATATGCCGAGTTCGCAGAGTATTTCGAGTATTATTCAACGCCGGAATTTTAGATGGCAACGGAATAACGGACATCTCAAACCATTGTCGTGCTGATTCTTCCATACCAAAATCCAATGAGTTTCGAAAACCAGATCTCACCCATGTTATAATTTTATTACATATCAAAGTAAAATGTTCATGAATAGGAGATATTCCAACACTTGTGTGCCCATTTCTCACATTTATCCCAAAATCCAGAATACGTTTCAGGTCAAAAAGTCGGCAATTTCTAAGCGACAAATCAGCATATTTTTGCAACATGTATACATATCCGTGTTCTGATGTGTCCTGGCTTACTAGACGTAAAACTGGTAAACTCGTGTGATAAGTGGAGTGCATCCAAAGTTTGCGGTGATCATATGTTGAATCGTATGCAATACTAAAATCGAATTTGGGCTTTAGATTTTTTGAAATAGTAACAAATTAGCTTTGCATTTTAACATAGAGTGTGTTATAAAGAAAATCAAAGTCACTTACCAACTCATGGATTCGATTTGGAGGTCCTGTAAAGTCGGTCGAAATTAAATAAAACCGACTCTGGAGATTTATATTCTCAATTGACTCGATGACTTGAAAAGATATGTGAATTTTGTGAAGATATTCTTGCATTGTATTCTTTTAAAAAAAAAAAGTGAAAGTTGTCATCAACCTTGAATAAGAGCACAGAAGTTAAATAATATATATTTTTCATACCATCAGACTCGGCTGAACAGCAATCGCAATCGATAGATTATGTTCATTTAGAGATAATCGTGGAAGTAAATTCTTGAGCAATAATAATTTACCCGGCTCATCTAATGCATACAAGTAACTGCTCGAAGAGCTGATTGATGAATCAAGAAACCTCGGATTATCACACAGGGTATTCAATTGATTTAACTTCTTGAAAATCGGTGAATCAAGCGAGGCAACTGGATGTGAGATTGATGAAACTTTCAGTTGTTGTTTCACACCATCTTGATCATTGTACATCATTATATATAATTTTTGCTGTGCATACGAAATTGGCGCCGGGATCATAATAGATTTTCCCAGTTTATTATTAAATATCGCAGCCTGAGAATTTTGTGAAACGGAGGAACTTGATTCGATGAAATCAATGCTCTGGTCATTATTATCAATCATATTATTTGAAATATTAGATGAATGAAGTCCATCGTTCGAATTGAATTTTGAAGAGTTTATAATATCATTAGAAAATATTACAACTTCCTCTTCCGCCTCTTCCATATTAACATATGAGGTAGGAAAACGTTGAATAAAACGGGCCTTTGCGTCAGGTGAAGCATTGACGCCCGGAAAATTCACAAATCTTGGGGTGTATTGTTCTGACAAAGGCGTCCTTCTTTTATAAAGTGAACGTTTAGGCCGTTCTGTTCTAACAACTTCGTTAATGGAATTAATAGAATTATTATTCGTCGTAGTGGCGTCAAGGCGATTTTCCTTTTGTCTATTCCAATCTTGGACAACTGCCAGAGTACAATACTCCTCTGGTTCCTATTTGAGTAAAAAAGAAAAAGGGTAAGTTTTATAATATAGAGATCTTTTTCAGATGCTTAGAGAAAATACCCAGGTAGGTTCCCATTTAATTCGCGTATCTGGATCTATGCCTTTCCATTGAATTAATAAAAATCTTTGTCCGTCTTCCTGTTTTTCGTCTAGAACTTTTTCTACTTCGAACATTTGTTCTTTGTTCTTCCTTGGAGTCCTACGAGTCATGGTAGTCTAAAAGAAACTTGTGAGAATGAAACTGTGATAAATAATTTGCCGTTTCACGATGACATTTAGATGTTTATTTTTGATTTATCAAGATGAGTCATAATTTTGCCTGGGCATTGGCCAAAATTAAGATAAATGGCAGCACGACTTTATTGTAACTAAAAAATTCCATATACACGATCGATTCTAGCGTACGCTCGAATTTTTCGTATTTGACAATTATAGACAAAGGAAAACTATTTCCAAAGACGAAGATAATCGAGGTGTATATTAAAAATGTTATTCTAAAAAAATATGTTACTCTACTGTTCAAAAAAATTAATGCCATTTTTTTTTGACATTATCTTCTTACCGGTGACATGCAAACACAGCTGAGAAAACTCGGACTTAAATTAACAATATGCATTTGTTATATTTATTACGTTATAGTTATTATCTTCTCTCGTCATAACGTAGTTACTTACTCTCGATTTTTATGCCAACTGAGGTCAAATTCTTCTCGCCAGTCATTATTGATAATATCACTATGGTTATTCATTCTATCAATCAACTTTTCCACCCTTTTCTTTGTATTATCGATCTCATCAACATTATTATTATTATTATTATTATTATCATCATCATCATCATCATCATAATCATCATATTGAGTCCGCCTACTGGCATAAGTCTCATTTCGCACGTGTATCAGATGATTACGCACCATTTCCAATCTTTTTAGAGCTGTTTGGCGATGTGTTTCCGTAACTTGATTCTGTTTCTCCTCATTCAACGCTTCATTAATTGCTGTTTTTAAGAAATTCGGTATTCCGTACACGTCATCAGTGTATCGAGTCTCTCTAAGATATGCGACAATATCTTCTGCATCTATCAGTGCATTTATATAAGAACTTGCAGGACCCAGATTTTTGGTGTTTGGCGACAGAAAATGATCGCGATGTTTTTCTATTTCGTGCCCAGTATCGATCGGGCAATAAATTTCAGCTGTGAAAGAGTTTGAATTTAGAAAATCAATTACTTCCGCGCCATCTGGCATATTATGCGTTTTTTTGCCTTCATTTGGGATGTCTGTCTCAAATTTGGCAGATTGAAATACGGTTTCTGCATGTGAGTTTGGTGGAATAACGAATTTATCTAAACTCGTTTCGGGAGAAACCCAATCTTCCCATTCTTGAGACCCGTAGGAATGATCGTTTTCGCTTCGGAAGTTACTTCGACTAATGCTAAAATTACTTCCTTCTACACTTTGACTTCCCAAATGTTCCTTGAAATTGGTTTCCCAATCTAGATTTGTGGAAACTGAAGCATGCGTTGAGGAGTCTCCAATGGTTTTTCCATTTGTTTGATTTATAGAAGCCAAGCTTGAGGTGGTGGCCTGAGGCACTGTTGGTAATGCTTCACGTAAAAGAGACTTTGCTGAGGTCACAATACTTTGAATGGTTTCCTTTCCTTTGTTACTTGGTGCGGTTTGAAAGCCATTTTCTGAGAACGAAGTTTGTGAAGAATTGATTATATTTGGCATGTTTATTACCTTTTTTTTTCGAAAGTTCGACTTACAAAATAGCGATTGATCTGGCCAATCACCTATTCTTGTCACTCATTATAAATGAACTTTCCAGTTTTTACGTGTGAATTTAAAAAAAAATGGGTTCTTTTTCGTGCCACAAACGCCTGCTTACCATCTTTTGTATTTATTTATCAATTTGGTCATTTATTTTATTCTATACACTGGCTAGAACTGAAACACCTTCTCCAATACTACCTTCAAACGACGACAACCCTTTTACACGCCTAGAAGAACTGTTATCCAGTGACGAGGCCTTTCTTCTAGACTCGTTCGATGTAAACCTTGACTCAATAGAAGGTGTAGCAACTTTACGCGACTGGGGCGAAAACATTGCTAAGACAGTTGTTAGTGGTAAGATACAATTGGCAAGAGAAAACCCACCTCCACCAATCTTGCAAAGTCTCGTCACGCAACTTGGGCTTAATCCACCATCTAAAGACCTAAATAATGAGGAAGTTAGCAAGCTTACTGCGAGTAGTTCTACAGAAAGACAGGTTGAAGCGTTGAAAGCAATGCTGCTCCTTGATTCAATATACGACTCTGTCACTGAAATCCCGTATTTTCGTTCTGAAGAGACATATGAACCTTTCGCGCCACGTTCCGCACCAGTTGAAGCGATTGTCACCTCGGTAGCTATTCGTAGTCGACAAACCGCTGATAAAATCTTAGACGACATCATCACAGTTACGAGCACCACCACAACTACTTGTAATACCGCCAATGAAACATATTGCTACAAATCGGATCGTACGATTTTTTATAATTCTTTGTCGGCTGGTTTATCTTCCGCCGTATTAAATCACGTGTCAAAAAGTACAGGAATTGACGCAAAGACTCATGTATTGGTTGATGTGATGAGCGCATTGGCCATCCAAGTACACATGGTAAAGAGCATTGCGTCCTTGGCTGGATTAGATACGAACGATGATGCAGTGCGAACAATGGTTTATCTATGCGTAGCGTCAAATAGCGCGAAAAGTTCGACTGCGCAAATTGCACGCGATTTAGCTACGATCATGATGCGTCGAATGGTTACAAGTATACCAAACACTGCATTAGCAGCTGTTAACAAACGAGTTGCAATAAAGTTGATTACAAAGAAAGGCACTAAAGGAGTGTTTAAGCTTGCCAGACTAGTGCCATTAGTAGGCGAATTAATCACTTTTATATCGGATGCAATGTCAACTTATGGAATCGGCAAAGTGGCAAAATATGTCTTTTGTCCTATGTCACCTTTACCCAATGAAAAATCACCACCGTCATCTCAGAGCACACAAAAAGATGAATTATAATATAATTGATCGGAACATTTTTTTATATTTATTAATTATACTTGAAAGTTTGAATATATATATTAAATATATATATATATATATACATATATATTTATATTAGTAGTAAGGATTACGCGTTATGAAAACCCAAGTTTCATTAAAAATAAAAAGATAAAGTTAACAACAATAAATATGTACGTAGCAATCAAGACATTGGACCTAATCAGCTTTGATTGCTATATATTAGCGTGAGAGGGCACAATTGATGAATTTTCATTAGAACACCGCGATTAGGACAAAGAAAAGATGATGATACAAAATGCGAGATAATTACCAGAATATATTTTTCGCACGAACCAATATGTGCTAAAGAAGCCTAATGTGCCAGTTAACAAACCGAATACACAGGACGCTAGAAAACTGTACATGAAGTAGACAAGGGTCGGGATGAAGCCAGAGATCTGTAGCCTGACGAAATAAAAAATGCTGTATAGAAATATGTAGAAGGCTGAACTTCCTCCAACAAAGAAGGATCTCCACCACCAATGATAATTCTGTTTTAAAAAAAAATTGCATTAGAAAAGGTATGTTATATAACGTAACATGACAGCAAATTTCATTGTCATACCTCTCCACATAGTTGGAAATACGTTATTACAATGGTGATTTCAACAACTGTTACCACCAAAATAATAAAAACCAATCCGAGAAATCCAAACATATAATAAAATTGATCTTGCCACATTGATTTTAATATGAAAAATAATTCAATAAATATAACCGCGAATGGCATCAATCCACCGATCATTATACTGGAAAATTATAAGAAATAAATTGAATTACAAAATATAATTGTGCTTTACGAATTGAATTGTTGCTATATTTAAATTATATGTACCTAATTCCAGGTTGCAAATACCAAATTTGTTCGGGGATTTGGCGTGGAATTTGATTAGTGCGTACTGGGTGTTCAATTGTTGTTTTCTTATAGCCAAAGTAAGCTCCAATTAAAGAAAGCGGTAAGGAGATAAAGAACCAAATAGAGATTAAAACAAAGAAAGTGCCAAAAGGAATTGCACTCGATGAATGTTGAGACCATATGAAGAGGTTCAATATAAAAATGACACCAAAGATGAAGCCAGGGAATAAAATTGAAGTCTGCAAACATATTTTAATCATATGTTATTCAATTATTAAAATATTAAAAAAACCATAACCACGAACATATACATACCACAATTGCATTCTTTTTCCATGCTGTTCCTTTAAAGACTTTATACATTCGTGAGCTATAATAGCCAGCAAAAACTCTATTGCACGTAGAAAGTAGATAGAATTTAATTCGAAATTATGAGCTTGTCTTTTTATGAATATCTATGAAGAACACCTACGCAGAGAAGGCAAATAGAAATAGAGCAAAAGAGACAAAACCACCACGATAAGAAGGATTTAAGACACCCAATAATGAAAATACTAAAATACAAAATAAGTCAGTTTAGTGATGGAAATATAGCGTGTCTTTTTTTAATAAAAGAAAAAAAAGGGTGAAATACATACCCATTGTAAATATTCCCATAAATAAAACTTGCACCCCCGAGCCAAGCAGTGGTGACAAAAGACCACCCCATTTAGGAGGTCTGAAAACATCTCCATGAACCAATTTCCAACCAGTCGTGTCATCCTGATCTTCCTATTATATATGAATATATGAATGCAATCCATCGTTAATCCTATTACATTTAAAAAATGACGTTTGAAATATATATTATATTCTACATACAATTTTCAAATCTTTTTCATTATACAACGCGATATCTCTGTTAAGTGTCCGAAGCATAATGATGGCTACCATGGCTGAAAGGAATAAGGCAATGATCAGGGAATTGATAATGGAATACCAATGAATTTGAGGATCCGAATTAGTCAAGTAAAGATCCCATCGATTTCCCCATGTAACATCTTTGGTCTAAAAATCGAAAAACCAATTAATTAATATAATGGAAAACGCTAAAGACAACCGATTGAGCAAAATCTATTTAAATTACTTCTTGCCAATCAACAGAGTAAGTATAAGTGACTTGCGTTGTGCTAGCGTCAACTTCTAATTTAGGATTTTCAGGATTGTTTGGATAATCGGGGCAAGCACCTTTTAACCCAAAAATGCTGCATGAATAAAAGTATCCATAAATAATTTATTATAATTCCTGCGATTCCAGACAAAGTATAATTACGAATTTTGACTTACGATCTCGGCTCTACTTCGAATCCAACAATAAGAATGCCGTTAGGATCATTATTTTTTTTCTCGTATAATATTCTTAAGGCGAAATGGTTATTAAGATAAGTCTTAATCACATCTTTTTTCTAACATAGAAAAAAATGTAAGCTAAGCTTGACTTTATATCTAAATTCTTGGTTTAAAAAAAAAAAGGTCAAAGCAAACCTTTTCTTCCTTTTCTCCTAGATTAAATCCAACCTCATATTGCTTATGATTTCCATCTATGGTTTTATAAGCGGTGGCACCAGGAAGATTATCAATGATCCTAAGAATTCAATTTGTTCTATTTCAATAATTCAAGATAAAGAAAATGATAGTTTTTCAGAAATGATTGTGATTAGAACCAACCATTCTACTTTATAATCCTTTGATATCAAATGTTTAGCTTCCATAGATTCACCAACCGTTAAATCCCGCGCACATAATATCGAACATGTTTTATTTTCCAACGCTTTAATCTTCAAATTAATAAGAGACATGTAGCCAGCTTTTATTGACGTGTTCTCAGGAGGGAATGAGTTCTAAATACCTTGAACTTTGAAAGCTCGATGCGATCTCCTCTTAATACCTCGCCTAAATTTAACCAGCGGTTCCCACCTTTCTCAACCGGACATACAAAGGGTAAGTCACCATACGCGAAAGGAAGTTGTGTTTTGTCGGAAAATATTTTATTGACATATAGCGGCACTACATCACCAAATTCATATGTGGTCGGACTAAGACCGGGAATGTAAAATCCAGAGGCAAGTTTAGTAAAACATAATACAAATAGTAATATTAATGCGTTAGATTTGTATGCCATGTTTACAGTGAGAGAATGCGTAAACAATGAAAGTTGATAATCCTATTTCGGAAAAAATTACGGACTAATTGATAAATTTCGGCAGAATTTAATTTGCTTTTTATTATCGTTATGTCAACATCTGGGAGACCATATAAATAAATACTATATATTAAATGGCAGAATAATATAGGAAACGATGCTGGTTATTCTAGCCCAAATGTGTAGAAACGATCAGATCATAACTTTGATTTGCGTTTTCTGTTTTGGGCAATAGATTATCATTAAACGAACCTAAGTTAAAATACGCCTCGGCACTTAACAGAGTAAAATAATCATTCTGAATCACATAAAGTTCAAGTCGAACAATCTTTTATACAGCATTAAGTGAATTTTTGTCGAAGCGTTCAAACTGTGTATTTCATGCACCTGAAAATAAAATTATAGATTGGAGATTATTTATGATAAAGAATCAAAAATCATTATATAAAAATATTATCAATAAAGACCTTGTTTCTTCGTGGGTCTCTTTGCATTTAATGCTACAATATTTCATTCCACATGTTCTACAACTATAATTTGATAAGTAGCCACAAACTGAGCAGAATTTGCGCGGAGGATACCTAGAAGGCGCCGCTGCTGATGTCAAATACGTCGGCGTATCGGGTGGGAGTAATTCAATTCGCTGCAAATCGTAAAAAATTTGGTCACAAGGTTTTTTTTTCACACAATTCCCCAAGCAGCGAATAATTAAAATGATTTTACCGATTCTTCAAGCAGCAAATTCAGGTTTTTCTTCACGCACAACTGTTTAATCAGTTCTTTTTTGGTCCGTGCCTTCTTTTTTTGACCTACAGGCGAAAGATAAACACTGTAGAAGACGTTAACCAGACCCTTGAATGCCACTCACTTACCATTTTGATTCAAATCAACTTCTGAAGTTCTTCGTGGTTTGGACAAAGTTCCTGTTATTTCCAAGCCTGGGACTTCTGCATAGTTGTCGCGTTCAAGTTCATTCAAATGACGCTCAACGTTCCTTTTACGAGTTGTTTCATCCAGAACAACTAATTCAAAAGTGCATTGCTACGTTAGAATATCAATATATCAATTTGAAATATATAAAATAAAATGAAATAAACCTGCTCTTCTCTCGGGCTTCTTTGACATTACAAATTTTCTACCGATAATATTCGCGCGCAATTCGGATGATGCTCATATCGTTAGGGTCGGAAAAATATGGTGATCGGAACTTGTTCCACGTCAAGAAAAGGTGTCGTGTCGTGTAATTCCGATCCGATTCCGACCCGGCACTTTAATCGATCAATTTTATTTTTTTACGCAACTTTTGTTTTGTGATCAGGAACTGAGCACAGCTTTTTATTTTCGATCAGCTCACTAAACATCAGTAAACATCAGAAAAAATTTTATAGTAATTATAATTTTGAATCTCGTATCTTTAACCAAGTGTTCTACTTGTATGGGGAAAATTTTTCCTTAATAGTAAAACACCAAGAGGCTTGCTTTTTCATAATATTTAAGCTAACTCAGTCATGCCTCCTTTTACAGATATATCGAGAGATGCCCCCTTACCTGACAAAGATGAGGACAATCCAGATTACAGACACCCACTTTATCTCGGTGATTGGAAAAAGTCTGTACCTTATGTGAACGATGACATTGCAATCGATGACATGGACGAGCCTCACATGAAACGTAAAGTTACCATTCTCAAAAAATATCCCGAAATAGAGAAGCTTTATGGTTACGATGTGACGACCATTCCAATAACTATAGTTGCTGTCGTAGCACAACTGATTGCGGCATACGTATTCGGTAAAATATTAACAGACTGGAACTGGACAATGATAGTTTATTCGTATGTAATAGGGGCATCCTTGACACAACTATATGGTGTCATCATCCATGAAGCATGTCATTGTCTGGCAGCTCCAACGTCATTCCAAAATCGAATTATTGGTCTGATCGCCAATATTGGATTACCATTCCCGATAGCAATGTCATTTCGTCGGTATCATCTTGAGCATCACACATTTCAAGGAGTTGTCGGGATGGATCCTGATCTCCCATTAGACTGGGAAAAAAAATTCATACGCGGGAATGCGTTTTTGAAATTTATTTGGTTAAACATTTATCCGGTGATGTACGTTGTACGCGGAGTAGCAATGCAAAAACAACCACAATTCTGGGAATGGGTGAATTGGATATTTACAATCATTACGGATCTATTGATTTATATTTATTGTGGGCCAAGAGGACTTGGATATTTATTCTTATCTCTTTGGCTTGGGTATGGGGTGCATCCGGCTGCTGCACATTTCATTCAAGAACATTACACATTTGATGATGGACAAGAAACTTATTCGTATTATGGCATTCTTAATTTGCTATTCATGAATATTGGATATCATAATGAACATCATGATTTTACCAAGGTGAAGAATGTTATTAATAAATACACGCTACCCTCGTTATAACGTATCTGTGAATCTCCAACATAACAAAAATAACCATAACAGATCCATTCCGAGGGATTCTGTTTCACCGGATCCTTTATAGCGAGGATAGAATCTCATTAAATTTAATAACTCAACAATTAAATATATCTCTTTATCATATAGGTTCCATGGTCAAAACTTCCAGAAGTTAGAAAGATCGCATCAGAATTTTATGATAATCTCGCTTTTCATACTTCGTGGTTTATGGTACATTGGAATTTTGTTATGCATAAGCAATTTGGACCACAAAGCCGTGCTGGGCGAAGTTTCGAAGATCACAAAAAAGGGCGTAAACAATTACGAATAATGAAAGGTTAAATCCATCAATCAATTCTTGCTTTTTATATTGCGCAATATTATTAAATCATATAATAATGTTTATAAATATATTCAATGTCAACAACTTTTGCATTATTACCAAATAATAAATTTTGTTATAACAAAATTTACTATTTTATTAATTATATATAATATAATAATTTGTTAAGATTTTTCAAGAAATAATTCAATAAATTTATCTTATTGATTAAAGTTTATCATTTAAAATTTGATTATTGTTTATGGTGTACCACACTTAATCGCATCAAATATTTTGAAAGATCTTTTTTTTTTGTAAAGTATAATCATAATTTTAATGAGATCGCTTATGAAATAGCTTTTGATGCGCTAATAAAAAATATTTTACTGGATGTCATCGTGGTTTTGAGAATATTAAATTTTTGGCCAAAATTATGCGGATCATGTAATCATTTGGCCAAAATTATCATAATTTTTTATGGAAGTGTAAAAAATTACGATTCTCGATTTTTAAAATGCTCCTCAAGAAGGAAGTTCGATCTCAATCATGGATGTTTTGAGAAGTGAATAGTATGGAAAGTGATCATACCGGAGCCAAGCGCGAAAAACCACCCGATCACGGCAAACAAACCTCTTTGCTTTCAACAAAAAAGAGCATGACTTTTAATATAGCAAATTTTATAAAGCGTAATAATATGGTTTAGGAAATCTTTACTCGACTATTTATAAATTCCTTCAACTTCATAACCAGGAAGTAATCTAAATCTATCCAGATGAGTGTTTCTCACTGATTTATGTTGAGGAGTTGTGTATCTGATCACATTGGTCTGGGAATCGAAAGCGCATTGTGACCACTGTTTCGACGGTGAACGTTGTTCCTAGTTCCGGTGTCCTTTACATGGCTACGCCCTGGAGGATTCATGGTGAATAGGATACAACTCTAACAATCGAAAGCATACATACACTATAAAATAGTTCTTTTGTTAGTTGACAATTGATGACGCATGTACAGTGGACTGGGCGACAGAGGATTAGTTGTCAGATACGTTGTCGTTGGTCTCGAAAATTATTATATCGATCATATTCGAATTATTTTCAATAATTAATATTTGAACGCTTATCACAGGTCGCCCGGTACTGAAGTTAAAGGAACTGGCGGAGAACAATTAGCACTTTTGGTATTTATGTGGTAATTGATTGATTTTAATCCTGAAAGTGTCATATTTATAGCTTAACTCGACAAACTATCTATAATTTATGGATGTTCACTTACGAGTCAAAGTCAGATCTTTTAAGATCTAGAAATATGGCGAGATCAGCTACCTACCAGCAGCATACAGATTCCATAGTTTTGTAGTGGTAGAATTAATTATTCAGTAATAGACTGATAATGTGTTTTATATAAGAATTAATTTATTATATGATCACGAATCTAAGTTTTCGAAAGTTAAGTTAAATCGTTCTTAATAGAAAGTGTTGAACAAATTTATTTGGAAAAGGCATTAAAATCGAACATCGAGTTGAACACAAACAATAAAAGATATTTCCAAATTAATAAGAAAAATTATAATATTTTTCACGTTATAAAAATCGAAACTCAACAAACAACCCGAAATTATAAAAAAAAACCACCCAAAAAATGACCAATAATTTCATACTATTTATATGTGATATTATCAATGACAGTATAGATATGTGAGACATCTTCCCTCCGTTTATCAACAACAACTAATCAATAGCTGAGATTTATCGAGTTGTTTAAATTCATGAATTTTGACTCTTTTTCCTTGAGAATTGCAACCTTTTTTCGTAGAATTCAATCATCTTTGCATAATTAAGATAAAGCAAACATTAATCTTATGTATTAATTAATTGATGATTAGTCGATCAATGACTTACTTTCAAAGGACATTTAACATTGATTAGATTATTCAGATGAACTGTGGTTTTACCATTTTGCCTAATAACAAAATCAAAAAAATCATTTTTAACATTTTGTGAAAACAAAAAAAAAGGTTAAAACAAAAAGAATACCTTACCATAATACGTAAACTTTCAATACATTTTGTTCAGTAGTTGGGTATACGGTGATAACTTCTTTGACATATGGCTCCCAACTTCCTTCAATCTCGGAAGGATTAAATTCTTCGTCTAAAATGTGACTTTGAATTCTCTCTTGTTCTTCTATTCTCTGTCGTTTTTGATTCTCCTTTTCTTTTTCCCCTGCCTTCTCATCAATAAACTTTCGTTTTCTCCTGCCATTTAGTTTTGAATGGCCAGCCTCCGTGGTCTTCCCACCTTCTTTCGTGCGTGTTTCCACCCTTTCGGATGTTTCTGCTTCCGACGCGGAAGATTCCGTTCTAGCTTGTTTCCTCATCTTTTTTAACTTTGCCGGTGCTCTTTCTCGGAGAACCCTCGAGGGACTTGGCGGACTTGCAGGAACACTAGTGGGGTGGGCCTGTGAACGAGTTTGCACAGGGTTATCTCTCGTGAAAGCAGTATTTTTAGTAGAGCGAGCTGTCATCTTTGCCTTCATGATGTCTGGCTGACTTCGCCATTCTTCTCTTCGTTCATTGTCTAAGAATTTTTCTTTTTCATCCCAATATGCTGTGATCAAGTCTCGGCAGAATCTATTTTGTGCATATATATCAAATAATGTTATGTATACGTGTGTGCGTATAATAAGTTGATCGATTTTCAAATCATCAAAAGAACCTTACACATTTTCTTCGTCTTCCCAAGTACTCTCGCTCTCAGGGTATCCTGTCAAATAAATGGACAAAACAATAAATAAACTGATAAGCCATGTTTGTTTATTTGTTTGTTGGTTAATTTTCGATATGAAATGAATTCATGCCTTGCCACTTTATTAGATATTGCAGTTTTCCCTAACAGAATAAATAAAATTCATTTACATGAAACCTGTTAGAATGATACTCTTAATTAATTAAACAAAATAAATAGGGGAACCATTTTGCATTTCGTTAGCAGACCTTTCTAACATGATGATCTAGAATACGCTCAACGGAATAAACGTCGTCCCCAGAAACCACATTCTCGTCGTCTTCTTGTTCCTCCTGTTCCACGTAATCCTCGTCATGCTCTTTCTCCTTTCCCTTACGCTTCCGAATTCTTTCTTTTTCCTCTTGCGACTCTTCTACCTCGTTCTCTTTTCCTTTTTCTTTTTCTTCGATTATATCAGTTTCACCAGCAGGTTCACCGTTGCTTTTCTTGATTTTCTCCGTTTCGAGGAGGGTAGTATCAACTTGCATATCTTCGAGGTCACCCGTTAGTTGGTCAACTTGTTCCTCGCTATCTTCGGGTGAAAGGGGGGGCTCGATAACGACGTCTTTTTTTTTGGAAGTTCTTTTAGGGGTCTTACTTCCTCTCGAGGTCATTCTTTTACTCTTAATGAATCAAAAAGTTCCACACAAGGATAGATAAAAGGAGCGAGAAATTTTTTTATCGGAATTATGTATTATATGGATTATGTATTTTCTGGATTATATGATGTAAAATTGTTCATCGACGAATTTTTACTAAGCCTATTGAGCCCAACAAACGCGTAGAAACTTTGTGGGATGCTGGAAGCATGTGATCACAGAAATTACCCAAATTTCTCGATGATGATGATTTGCATTGTTGCTTCTCAATGTCGCACAAACGCGTCGTCGATATTTAAAAAAAAGGTTATCTATCCAGTCTTTGTCTTTTGACATGGACAACGAAAATCCGGGACAAGGTGCTCTTGATACTGCCATCAAGGACAAAGAAAATATTAAAGTTGAGAAGAATGGCGTCGAAGGGATGAACAATACAAATAATATTGGTCTAATGTAATAAAAGAAACTATTTCTCAATAACACATCCATGTTACTCGTTATAATAACAGTCGATAAAACAAAATAATTATTAGGAACTCAATGACAGAAATGCTTCAGACCAACGTATTAAGTATTCAAAATTCTTTTAGCTCAGTTTACACGGTTAGTTAATACGAATTGAACGATAGATTGCATTTATTTTTATATTTCGTTAGTTTTTACTACTATCGATTCAATTAATGAGGTGAATTTTTATAATTAAGACACTCGCAGAAAATCTTAAACAGTCGCTGGAAATAATGCATGTCATGAATTCTGCTATGGAACAGTTGTTGACGTCTAATTGTCGTATTGGTATTAAATTAATTTTCAATTATGTCGATATTTTGAGTGAAAGCTTATTAAAATCTTGATAGAAACGAACATCATACCAATTCATAAAAACGAATCTGCCAAGAGAGAGGAAGGAAAGACTAAAACCATACCGAGTTTACTCGAAGTCACAGTATCGAATGCTAGTCAATTTCCCATAGCGAATGGTTCACTGAAATTGATTTTTATAAACCAGTTTAATAAAAAGGTATTCAAATAATATTTTTTCACGATATTTTTATTATGCTTAATTATCTGCACGATTAGGAAGAAATTGTGGTATTAGAGTGCATCAACTCTTTAAAAAGAAAAATCAATGATAGTATTGCTGCCTCGGGGTAAATGGAATTTTCTTATCATCAATTATTTAATTCTCCTTTTTTTAATCTAATAATTTATCCGTTTCACTAGAATTTCGGGATCAACGCGTTCTCGAAAAATACACGATAATAATATTAATCGAGAAGAAGATGATGAAACAGTCACTATGGTTTCTTCATTAATAACAGGGGATAATGATAATGGTGATGGTTCTAACTTTGTTATTTCCCCATTCACAAAAATAACGGAAACTTTTCGGATAACACCACCAAATTTTGCTCCGGTAAGTTATCTTTTACATAACTACATAGTCAGCCTGGATAAGTCGAAAGGGTCGGGTCCTTAATAAAAAAATTGAGCATATACGAGTTGATGTGCGTTCAACCAAATTTGATATCGATGCTTTTGGGATCTATGGTGTATCCAAATTTTCTATGTACATGCATTGATTTTGCAGTTACTGATTTTCTTCTGGTTCGTTTTTTTAGTATGATGTAAGGATTACTTTATTTTTTCCAAGTCCTGGCACTCGGAAATATTTACAAGTCAATCATGTCTTTGGAATGAATTTGATTGATCAGGTGAATAAATAGACAAACCTTGTGAATTTCTATTAGTATAAATCAACTTATTTATACACTAAGCGTTTAATCATTTGATTTCTTCTTTACAAGTGTGAGAAACATCTTCATTATGATACCTCCACATCTTCTACTTCATCCATATTACAAACACTTTCAGATTTGTCATCAACAACTTCCATAAAGATATCTCCCAATATACTTCGCAAATTATGGAATGTACATCAAAGTGTTGGACTGGATGAGCGACTATGTTTTGAACTAATAGTGAAATCAAAATTAAATGAAAAGGACGAGGACGAAACGGAGGAACATGTAATGTTATTTTCATATTTTATTTTAGATAAATTATTCATTAATTTTTTGTTTCCTAATCTCATATTCTCCAAAACATATACAGAATTTCGTCTTTTCGATTTTCCTGCGGATTAAAGAATGGCAAAAAGCAGAAAATAAAAATAGCGACACAAGATTACTGAATGATGTTATATGTGATGTTTATCTTTCTCCTTTCGACATCGATAATGAGCATCAACAGAATAATAATAATAATATCTTCAACAATAATGACACCAACTCAAATACTATAATTACTTCAATTAATTCTCATAAAAATTCCGTGCTGACTGCGATTTTGACGCGTATTATCGCGGAATTGACTAATTTTTCTTTATAATATGTTCGATATCCAATATATGTAATTTCCAATGAATAAATTTTTTAGCGTGTCCATAAAAAGTAATGCTGATCAGGAATTTTATTGTTATTCTAGTAAAAAAAAAGTTAAAGGGACATATTAGCAAATGAATGCCAAGTTTGCAACAACCTTTTTATTTGGGAGAAGTGGTGTTTTTTCGAACAAAGTTTTTGGTATTGCTTTTCTCGCGAGAAAGGTAAAAGAAAGAACTTTATTAGTTAACCCTTTAATACGAATTTGAAGCTTTGAGACGTCGGCTAAGCGTGCGCTTTTCTCACTAGATAGCCAATAGAACATCAATTATTAAGAAACTTTGCTACTGAGGCTCCCAGTCGACCTGTTATAATAAAACCTCAAGGTATTTGATCGAAAAATTCACAATTATTATTTGAATAATCATCAATCAAATTTGGATATTAAGATCTAACACCTATAAAAATAATTTTATTAGCAATCTCTCCCTTACCATCTCGATTAGAAGCGTGGCTAAGAGATTTTCAAACTAATGAGCTATTAGATGTTATTACTTTAGATCGACATGTGTTCGGGGTTCCAATAAGACGAGATATTTTACATAGAGTAGTGGTTTGGCAGCGTGATAACTGGCGACAAGGAACTCATTCGACAAAAACTAGAAGCGAAGTGAGCGGATCAACTAGGAAAGTAGCACCTCAGAAAGGAAGAGGGAAAGCAAGAGTTTCAACTCGGAGAGCGCCTCAATTTGTGGGAGGTATTTATTAATTTAATTTTAATCTCTGAATAAATGTTAATTAATTATTGACGTTATGTCGCGGATAACAATTATTAAGGGGGTCGAGCACATGGGCCTCGTCCTAGGTCACATGCCACAGATCTACCCCGTCAAGTTCGTGAACTTGGTTTACGTGTAGCACTTTCCAGTAAATACGCACAAGATCAATTATACATAGTCAATAACATTGATGTTCCTAAGGCGAAGACCAAAGAATTGACAGACATTCTAAATCGTCGTCTATGGGATCCATTAGCAATTGAACGAAGAGCCGGTCACTCGATAATGTTTGTCGGTGCAAATAGAACACGGAATTTTGAGCTTGCTCAACGTAATTTGCAACGTGTCCATTATTCAACAGCGCAAGAAATTTTGGAGGCTGGTGATGTCTATAATATTATCGGACATGAAGTGCTGGTATTGGATCAAGGAGCTTTAAAAGAGTTGGAACTTTTATTGAACCCATATATACTTTGACTTTGAATCCAAACTTATTTTACCACGAATAAAATTGCATGAAATTCTTACATCACATGATCAGATAGGTTATGTAATAACGATCCCTTTTTTTATTGTGTAAGGATAGATAAAATTAGTATAAATTACAAAAACAAAATCCATAAATCCATACACAAAGTTCAACAATGGAGGTACAAAGTAGTACACTATGATAATTACATAATAATAAGCCCGAGTTCAAACCATCCTCAACCTGGAAATATGAGATTTTCTCTTCAAAAGTATATCTGAGTCTCGGAGACAAGATAGATTGGATAGCTTATCATATAATGACTCGCTCGTTCCTTGGTCTCATTGTTAAAGTACAATGAGGCCAAATACCGATACATTCATTTCCTTGATTCAAATGACTTTTTAAAAGGTGTTTAAATAAACTTACCAGATAATGATGAATAGCATGTCCTTAACACATAAAAGTCATTTATACTAAATGAACCCGGGTTGATACGTGAAATCGAGCGAACCCATTCATATGGTATCTGCTAATGATTTGGATGCAAGCAGCTAAAAATCCGCTACAAGCATCATATTCGAATTCTTAAAGCTTAGCACGAAATACATTTTCTCATTGCCATTCCGATATCATTCATTCATTACTACTAATACGATAATCTACTTTGTTATACTTTAAAACGGTCATTGTTTTGGTAAGAGATGAGTAGTAGCGATAAAGACTGTGTTAAGAAAAAAAAACTACTAAGAAATCCACCAAGTCTATACGCAAGCACATGATAAAATGACAATTTAATCAGTTTATGTATAAAATTTATGTAAAAATACCTGAATATAAGATAAAGACAAAAATGATTATTGATATGATATTCGTGAGAAATGTTTGGTTTATAAAAAGAAGAAATGATTTTATTTTGATTTTTAACTAAGATTTGGAAAACTTGATTTCTGATTTCTTCAGCGTTTAAGGCTGATTGATTAATTGATTGATTGATTCATTCGTTCATTCATTGATTTTTTGTGTATGCGAGAGTTCTTATGATTACATGCAATATATTAGAGGTTTGTTCAAACATTGAAAATACTGGCCGAAATTCATAAGTACCATCTCTTTCTGAGTTGCAAGGTCGTATTTGGCGGACAAGTAAAAAAAAACTGATCGTGATTATAAAAAAGTTTGTAAGTGAAAGCTTGAAGGATATCGACATAAAAATTATTACATCATGTAACACGATGTAATGTGCTGGTCGCGATGTTCCTTGAATACTAGAATGAGAGTATAAATAAAAATAGAAAAGATACGGGTGCGTGATCTTTCGATCAATGATTATTCCAGGAAGACAATTTCCACTTTCATCAGCGCTTCTTTTGTTTGTTGCGTTTATATGAACATGGTGTCTTTTATTGACGGCGATAAAGGTAACCGGAATATCACGAGTTTTCCATCTACATCTTTGAATTCTCTACAAGAGCTATCAATTCATATTCAAGAACAATTTATATTGATTCTTAGGTACACCATCATGATACATGATAATCCTTTGTAAGAACCGATTTCCACGTTGAGGATTGAGTTAATTCCACTAAGCTTCAAATTCATTTTCAAGGCAACATTTGCGAAGTAAGAAGGGCCTTCCCGGATATTATCGGCGATGATATATTGTGATAACAGCCAGAATTGAGCTGCCCACGCATATTAATTATATTGAGATAAAGGCTCAGATTCAGTCTACGTTCATAGATGGCAAGTGGAAATTTAGTCTTTTCTCTTGTTCTCCGCCCCTGCAGTTAGAAGAAGAAACAGGATAATTTGAGATCTCTTAGAAAGGTAGTTTCTTGAACCACAATATTTTTTTGAAATCTCCATTTGGATTTACACCATTCCTTGATCACGACAAGTCTTAACCAACGTAACAATGAAGCTCTTGACATCCTGACGAGACAGGTATTCATGAACACAGCATATGACAAACCAAGATTTCAATAGAATACCACTTCTAATGAATTTTCATCTACAAAAATTCCAAGTTTCATTATGTGGTTTGAGTTTTGCACTGTACTTAGGAAGCGAATGATAAGCTATAATCAGAGGATCCAAAATTCGACCGAGAGTCTTTGCTATTTGTGTGTTGACTACTATTCCGAAATCCTCAAGTTTTGGATCATTAGCGAAATTCAACATATAATCGATACCTTGACTCAAGATAGCCTCTGTCTTCACTTTAGGAAGAACTGCGGTGAAAGTATCATCTTTGCGGTTTGATCCATTAAGATTATTCAGTGGAGCACGTTGTCCCTCGATAATTTCGCAGCATTCAAGTGGCTAAAGTTCTGTCTTAATTGACTGAGTTTCCACCATATGAGCTCCTTATGCATCCCTGACATAACGTTCGTAATCATTGCGTATGACTCCATAAACTCCCGTATGCGTAACGTAATATCCTGTATAAATCATGTAAAATCCGGACGCAATTTTCCTGTAGGGAATGAGTATTCCATCTTCGAGCTTGATGTTGTAGTTCGATAATGTAATGATTTCTGAAACATTCGTAGTTTTTAAGCGTAAATGTATGCTTCTGCTTTCTTTGGCGAAATACACCTAATTGGTTATGAATTTTAACAGCTGGCCGATGTAATGGTCTGACTTTAAGGACTTATTTTGCTCTTCATTAAAGGTTGCAGGCAAAATCACAAAGGCCGAGAAATCCACGCAAAAACATAATCAAATCTTTTTTTCTCGTAGAATACAGTGAAAGTACGATTCACGTTTACAAAGAAAGGTTTTTCACCGGTAAAAATACAGACCATAACTTAAACCGCCACCGAACGACCTACGAGCATCCGGATTCAAAATCGAATCTTTGAATTGTAGGCGGGAGTGGTATGTATTAAATCATTAAGTGACTTCAAACTTACCATTTTGAAAAAGTCCCAACGACAAGTTCTCGCTTGCACATTGAGATTAAGCGGATCTTGCAATAACCAGTAACTCTTTCGTTCAAAAATCCTGATCATCGATGTTGGTTTGGGTTTATACCGTCAAAAATGTATGCAACGTTTTGAAACAATTGATTTCATTTTTTTCTTTTCTAAACACTTTACGCTGACGTTTATTATCGGAGATTTTGGCTGTGTATCGAAACCTCCTTCAACCGCAACCAAAGCTTTCTTGATTATGTCGCATCTTTTGAGCGTTTTTAGAGTTTTTTCAATTCCAAGTAGTTGACGCGATATACGGTCCCTCGACCACTGGACCTGTAGCCAGGTCATTTATAGGGTAGAATCTCGGTCATTTTTTAGTAATTTTTAGGTTTCATTAATTACTGTGAGAACGATAAATTAAATACGTGGTATACATAATTTATTGCGCGTGTATATAAGACATACAAAGCAAACTGCCAAAGGTATCTGGATGATCTCAAGTTTTTCTTGTGAAAGGAAGAGGTGCTCATGTGAAAAGACATTACCGAAGAAAATTTGTTTTCTTGTAATTCAGGCATTTCAAGTAATTAGACTCATGCAAATGATGTGGTCTTAGCTGGAAATTATACTTCGCGAGCGCTTGATTTCGAGGCGCACATCAAAATAATATAACCTAGCGGGAATTAACGCAAGTCAGCCATAATTAACGTCTTAGGATCGAATCTGGTGGCTGCGAAATTTTAACGTTGGCTCCTCAAGAAAAAAAAGATACCAAAAAATTATTTGTTTGGATATTTGCTTTATTTCGATTGAACATCATTTTATCGTGAAGTGAATATACTCGATCTGGTATCACATTCGTAAGATTGGAAGAACGTAAACGTTCCGTTTATACATTATTGCAAATTTTTTGATAAAAAAGAAGACAAGGCACCACACATTTTAAATACCTTTAAAAGAAATAATGGCTTACTTATTTCTGATTAATAAATCGAGCATTCAACCGTTTGGCCGTCTTGGCATTAGTCTGTGTACGTTGCCCACGAACCGGATAACTCATAGCATGTCGTTTACCCTTATACGACCCAATATGTCGATGATGCATAATATGACTTTTTACTTGTCGTTTCAAGTCCGCACCTAATGTCATATCAGACAATACTGCAGAAAGTTGGTTAAGTTGGTTTTCGGTTAATTCTTGCATTTTACATGTGTCGTGGATGCTTAGTTTTGCACATATTCTAGCGGAAACATTCATTCCGATGCCGTAGAATTTTGTTAACGCAACCTTGTGTTTCAAGCAATGATTTTTTATTTATAGTGCGAGATGCTTTTGTAAGGATCATTATCTATGATTTTGTTACCTTTACGGTCTTGTAATCCTTTAGACTTACACCTAGTAAGGGAATCATAATATAGAACGAGATTATTTCTAATAAAAATCAATCGAAACATGTGCACAGATTCACACTGCACATTTATTTCCTGTAACCAAATTATCTCGTGGGAAAATTGACGATCCGACTAATGCGAAAAATCATTTGCATAGAACCGTAACACATTCAGAATATGTATTGAAGAACTCAAACTACACATCACAAAGGCTATTTAGTGATAACAATAAATAACCGCATCTTTATACACACAATTAAATTATATTGAACAAGACATCAATAATTGAGCTTAGATCTACTTTTGTTCGTCATCCTTTTTTTTATCATCTTGTTTTTCTTCGCCTTCTTTCTTATCATTCAGACCTGCTAATGCATTTTGAATCATCGGATCGGCAGGATTCACACCCGGTAGACCCCCAAGCACCGAATTCATAAATTGTGGATCTTGCATTACGTTGATATAATCGTTGGATTGCTGTTGTTGCTGCTGAACAAAGATACGGTAAATATATATTTCAATATACTAAAAAGGTCGAATAACACGAATAAATGCTATAAATTTACCCCTGATGATGTTTCTTTTGACAATTCAATGGCGCGTGCAATTTGTTCTTCTTCAGTCATTTCCATCTCTATATCACCAGTCTGCAGAATGAAAAAAATTAATTTAAGAAATATATTGTATTAACTAAACAAAGAATTAATTTTTACGTGATCTTGTCCAGCCGAAACAGTTCCATGTTCTTGTTCATTCGAATCCACAGCCATAGATGTTGATTCTGTTTCTGGAGCATTGGCGGTTGCAGCTTTTGCAGCTTCAGCTTCTTGTCGAGCTTTTTCTTCTTCCAGAGAGATTCTCAAAGCCTAAAATATATTACAATTTTTTTTAATAATCTATAGCATAAATAATGAGATGAAATAGTGAAATAGATGAATTACAAGAGCTAATTCTGGATCAAGATTAGGATCGACCCCAAATTCAAAACCGCTACCAGCACCGGAAGTAAAACCAGCGGGAATTCCATCTTCACCGGATATTATAGGCGAGGATATTAGACGCTCGCTTAGAATATACGGACCAGGCGGGATTGTTACGAGATGGCTAAAAAAAGAGAAAGATTATTCATTTAGATATAAATTTGTATGCTGTATCTTCAACCCTATCAAATACATACCTATTATCACTGCTGTTTATAGCTTGAATAAAAGCTTCAAGTTTCGATGTATTCTCAGCTTCCTCGCCAAAATTAATTATATCTACTGCCACATTATTCTTTTTGGTTTTTTTTGCGAGCTTTGATAGAGCTTTTTCATCTGCGTTAATTGGGCTCCCCACGAATACTATAATACGTTGTCGTTGGTTTTTATTCTGTCGATGTTTTAATGCAAGCTTTAAAATAGGATGACTATCAATATTGGCTTGAATTATGTACGCTAAATTCATAACATTCTATAGCAGATAAATAAAATATAAATACCTGCGCGACCTGAATTCCTGTTGTAAGATTCGCCTTTCCTCCTACTTTAATATTATAAGTAGCCGACAGAATTTTTCCCATATCTGAAGTTAATGTAACAAGAACTTCTGGACTACAGATCAATTGAAGAACGTATATCAATGCATTAATTTGAGTGGATAATGCAATGGAAAATGGAAAGATATTTAACATTTCATCAGCTTTACATACCCCTTTCCAGCCATGGTCATTAGGCCGACTGTATTTTCAGGATTTGACTGTGTCTTTGATGAAAATATTAAATTCACGGCATCCCTTTGAGCTTCTAAGCGTGTTGGTGTATAATCGCCATTACGCATCCACTCCGAATTGTCCAGCCTTTAATATGGAATCAGTATAACAAAAAGTTTTCCCTGTTAATTAAACTTGGTTAAACATCAAAAAAAAAGATCTGCTCTTACACTATCATAGTAGCTTCTAAAGGCATTTTTGATGCAAAATCTCTTAAAGGGATTGTTATAATTTTTTGACCAATTTTTGTAGCGTTAGAATTTTACGTAAACTAAGTACGTCACTTATCAATTCGGATTTGCGGCTTATCAATAGATTTGCGGCTTATCAATATAAATACAATAACATCTGAATGACATTATGCGAGCAATCTTTTAATGCTAATATACATGAGGCTGCAATTGATAAAAAGAAAGATATGAATTAATAACGAAGCTATCAACAATAATATGATGCGCCATTCTCGGGAAAGTAGTCGTGTAAATTGGAAATTACAGACTCGGAGAAACATCTAAAATATATATAGTCAGACCTCTATAATTATTGTACTTGAAAAAATAAAATTAAATAATTATAAAGAAATTTTTTAATTATAGTTACTAATAACTGGAAATTTAAATGGATAACTATAAAAGTAATTATGCTATACATGTTTTTTCTTGTTTAATTCCAATTCTGAAAATAAGATTAATATATAAATTTCTGATGATCAAAAGTAATGACTTAGTGATTAAATTTATTAATAAAATATAGTGAAAATTAAAATTTTCTCTCTATATTAAAATTTATAATTTTATTAAGAAATAATTTTTATT
>CAJVPS010000260.1:0-29295 GCA_910591765.1 Ambispora leptoticha
TCTGATTTTTTATTATTTTTCCATTCTTTGTCTATAAAAAATGGAACAAACCACCTTTGCATAATTCGCAAAAAACCAACATTTTCATATTTTGAGTTCAACATATTATAATAAAAAGGAAAAAATAATAAAAATAATAATGGCAATATTGAATGATTTATATTTTGTTTATAGTTCTCCCGTTCTTTTCTTTCAAACATTCATTTATATTCGATCACCTTGAAATTGAGTTGATAAATTTCATCAGGTATTTTAAACGTATTTTTTTATTTTTTATTTATATTTTTCATTTAGCTATCTACTATTATTTTTCTCGATAGGATATCTTCAGCTAATTAGAAAATTTTGAGGTTAGATACAAAAAACGACATATACCATTCTGGAAGTCAAATACATCAGTATAAGACCTTACAATGCACACGCCTAGCAAGGAAATCATACCAATGAATCATTAATGACTTACATTATCCTCAGCGTAATCGTCATCAAGTAACTCTCGATTTGCCTGAGATCTTCAATATTCAGCTATAATCCAGGAAAACTTTCAAACACTTTTTATAAGAAACGAATTATTTGAATCTTATCACGACATCAAAGTACAAAGATTTTTTGGAGTTCAATATACAGCGATTATTGCAATTAGTATAGCAACCATACATATATATGATGGTCTGGGTAATCTCGATAAAATGTCATTGCCAAGGAAAACTAGTATTAGAATACACGTATTTCAAAGACTTTCCGAGTTACACATGATTTGGATGCTGATTTAACACATTTCAGTCTTAAACAATAACTACTAGAGCATCCTGAGAGACAAGTCTTATGACGTTTGAAAGCATCCTCAATTCACACACAAAAGTAATAGGTCAGATTGAAAATGCAATCAACTTCTTTATAACCTCAGATGATGAATCAATATTTGACAAAAAAAGGAAACTTCACGGAATGTGATTATATGGACGATTTCCAGGAAAAAGCTTATGAAGAGGAGATGGTGCGAGAATAGAAAGCGACATATAACGATGATTGTAAGCTCGAGACACACTTTGCTGCATTGGGCAGCCCAGAATATTTTTATCTTTACCATTGAAAATGACGCGAATGAAATATAAGCTGAGAAAATTTGCGTTTTAAAATGGGATTGAAAGTGCTGCTTATGGAATTACAATATAATAATGAGTAAAATGTAATCCATTTTGGGGGTGAGTGATTTTTTCATAATGTATGCTGCTTATATCTAAATATGAGAATAATACATTATATACATCATTGCCGGATAACTCTCTAAAACAGATCTTATAATAATGTATTTTATGATCAAGAATTTCCTCTTTCTCTGTTCTTAAATTGAATCAAAAGTATATATATATATAAAATAATGCGGGAAAAATTTTAACTAGCCGATAGGCTGTCAAAATGTTCACGAGATATATTTAGTTTTTGATTAGTCAACTCGAAGCGCTAGGAGAAACGTTGGTTCCCATTATAAAGAACTTTTTGCTGTTCCAAAAAAATTAATTTGAATAGATCAGACGAACTTTATTACTAATTTTAATGATACCCGTTTTAGGTTCAACCTCTTTGATTTTTTCACAATGGGACGAGAAAAATATTTTAATTGTGAAGAAATATTATTGTAATTTAAAAAATAAAAAAATAATTAGACAAATTTAAGTTTTCACTCAATACAAATTTTATTCGATTGATGCGATTTGTTTTTCCCATGCCAAAAAATAGGGTAATTATAAGGGTTCTTTTGTGAGAAACTCCAAATATCAAAATGCATATCACACCTTTTTTAGTATTCAATTTTAGGAGATGTATTTCAAGGCAAATTATAAAAGATTAGGTTTTGATCATAGATATTTTCCATTTTAGTCACGTTTTCGTCAAAAGAAATTTCATAAAGTACCAAATATTTTGTTTAATTTCCTTCGAAGCATCAATCAAATTGGTTATACGTAATCTAGATAGAAATATATCCATGAGTACGCTTGTCGATAAGGAATTTTCCTTGCCTCTATTCATTATGTGATTTAGCTATTAATAATTTGCTCTTTTCTTCGAGCTCTTTAGCCTTACGTGCTCGCCATTCGCACACGTCCACATAATCGCAAGCACAACATTTCCATGCCTCCTCTATCTCAACACCCGTAGCAGCCCTTAACCCCTTCCAAAAGTCACCACAACGTTTCAAATATTTTTGGAGTGCAACACCGTCATATATGTATTTATGAGTGCCAATAATTTTGCCATCCCCTTGATACCGGTAACTTAACTCTAACTCTTTGCTTGATTTGGTGAATTTGGTACTTTGATTTTTAATGTGTAGCATTAATGTTCGGATTGTATTTTCGGGATGCTCATCAGTTTCTGTTTCCTCCTTGATCATCATTATCTTTTTGAAGATTTTGTTACCCTTGTTGGCCTTATCATCATCGTCAAAATTCTGTATCATTTTCTCGGGATTATCCAAAGCAGTCAAGGTCTTATGAACGTGATTACCAAATTCCCTGGAAAATGATGCATCCGGATCAATTCTAGCCGCTTTGTATAAGCGTTCTTCATTGATGCCATACAACATAAATTCATCAAACAATCGTTTGTAAAGCATCAATTGATATTTATTTCCTGGCGTAGAATTTTGAGAAATATAAGGTTTGCTGCGGGTTTTTGTATCTGACAAGAATAATGCAGTCTTGGAATATGTTGACAATGATTCTATCTCACGCTTATGACGTTTAACTGGAGGCTCTTGGACTGGAACCGATTCCTCATTAGAGATTGGACGCCTCTCAACTTCATCAATGACCCCAAAAACCAAAAATTGTTCAATAAATCCAAACATTGGTAGTTCACGTGTTTTTCCTTGTTCTTGAATTTCAAAAAGGCCGGTAAGCAAATTGAGCAGTCGATTTCCCCAACGATCTTCTCTGGTTTTCAGTTTAACTTCAACTATCTCATGTACTTCCAATTCCAAAGTCAGGTGAATTTCGGATCCCTTGGCCATAACCTCAGTTTGTCGTCTCCCCCCATCAGCTAAGGTGAACTCAAATTGAGTCTCGCACCAAGCGAGTGCAGCGAAATCCGTGACTGAAAGACAATTTTTTTTCGAACGATAGAGTTCAAACGGAGATTTCTTTTTTTTTTGGTCTTTCATCTCGTCGATAGAACTAAGCGCACCACTGGTTCCCGAATCATGAATTGTATTTGGCATTACATTTTGATTTTTACTAGGGACTAAATCGCCAATAATTTCCGAAACATGAATTGTTTTTGGCTTTACATTTTGATCTTTGTTAAGAACTGTGTTCGGCTTTACAATTTGGTTTTTATTGGGAATTGAAGGTGTGGCCTTATCGACGCGAGAGGAAGTTGATTCGAAATGTTTCTGACGTTCCGAAGGCATTCCAAAAATATTCGTTAGATCCTTCAATACAGGATTTCTTTGCGGCGCAGTGGAATTACTACTATTCTCTTCATGTGTTTTCGTCAGATCAATGATATTCGACGTGACATTCTTAATAGCAGTAGTCGTCGTAATCGTCTTGCTAGTGGATTCGTAGCTAATTGCGACGTGTGCACGACGACTTTTGAGTTGCAGGCCTTTTCTATTGTTGTTGGTGGTGTTAGTGGAGCTGCTGAATTTTGAATTTTTTGTAGTTTGATTAGTGTAACGTGATGCTACTTTTGGTTTTTCTTTCTCGGTGTTACTTGTCGTAGTTCGTGCTGTAGCAGTGGTAATAGCGGCATAGACAGGCATTCCAAGAACAAATCGAGGATGACGCGCTTGGTTTTCTCTCGTGATGCGTTCTTGGATGGAGTACGAAATTGGCATTTTACCAAGATAAATTAGCTCGTGATACGCGTTTACTTATGGATTAGCATTAAGTTAAATAGTATAGGTAGCGCAGTAATAAATACATCGTGAGAATATATTGCTCTTGATATAACAAATGGTCCGGGTCTTTTAATAAAAATTTGTTGAGTTTACTTAGTATTCAGTATTCACTACATAGTGAATTCATTACATCCAGAGTGACTAAGTACTTATTAATTGTATTAACTCAATTTTAAATTATAATTTAAGTCGAATTTCAATATAATTTTATAAATAAAATTAAAATATTGTTATTTTATTATGATAATTCTGGCTAGAATATTCATCATGAACCGTTTTCACCATAATCCCCATATTTAATATAGTTACAGTAATACCGCCACATATAAGAACCATTTTCTTATAAACATCTATAACCATGTTCTTATATTTTAATATTTATAATAAGTTGGTTCTCAAAGAACTGTTCTTATTTTAAAAACGTTTCTTATCTAGCGTGTTCTTATATAGAGGTATTCTTATATAGAGGTATGACTGTAATTATATTTAACGATTAGTTTATTATACTCATATTTAAGAGTATAATTATAATATGATTGATCTTTGATATTTTTATGATTTATTTTTTTAGATTATCAATAATATTTCAAGATATTTTTTTTCTTGTTGATAAGATCTTTTAACTTAGTAATATCAAATGCACAAGGGATCCGAGTATCGACTAGTTAACACAATGAAACTACATGATGTTTCAACACTGACTCGGTCAGCTACAATAAGTTGGTTCCAAGTTTTCGTGTCCGACTTTGGTAGCAAAATAACATAACGACAATGATATGCATGATTATAGAAGTATTTTAGATAGCTATGTGTTTTGTATAATTTAACGTTAACGATATATGGTAAGATAAACAGGTTTTATTAAAACCATGTGGTTTGTTTCATAAGCGAACAAAGACAAGTGTAAATGCTATCTACCATAACAATAATTATAATAGCGTCATTAATACATGCACTCTAATAATAGTTAAATGAGAATATTAGATTATTCTATTATATTTAGTTTTAAACAATGGGGACTAAGAATATATAGTAAGCTCAATGATGAAGTAAGAAACTAACGATAGCAATCAAGAAGATTGCAAAACCAAATGAGGAACTATTTGATGATGCGCTATTTGGTTTTGAACTGTTTGTTGGCGTTGTTTTATTATCACCACCATCACCTGATGTGGTACTAGTGCTATTCTTACTATTATCACCATTAGTGGTACTGTTAGAAGTCTTATTGGTCGACGGGGGAGTTCCAGCAGCTTTAATGCTAAATTTTCCACTTTGTGCTACTGGAGACGGGGTTGCCGACGTATCATTTGAATTGCTAATGAATATAATCTCGTAGTCGTCACCGACTGCTCTGTCGGTGCCTATGGTCCAATTGAATTGTTTCGTAGAGGTGGCAACGTTTCCGATTCCGAGGTTTCCTGCGAATGATTTGTTGGTTGGTCGTTCGTCAGCGAGCTTTATCGATATCTGATCAGGGACTATTTTTTATTTAGTATCGAATGGGTGAGTAATCTGTCTTCTGAATGAATGAGAATTTGACCAGGAAGCTAAAAGAATTATTGTAAATACCATTCCCGCTATACGACCAGGTAATTAAATAACTTTGGTTCTGCACGACATAATTGTCCGGAGATGGCGTCAAAATTGTTATATCGGCTGAATTTTTGAAAATTCAATAAAACATGAAGCAATGAGGATCAATCTAATAGATAGTCATAGATACGATAGCATATATATATATATATATTGAAATTACCAGCAACAGTCGCTACCCAAATTACGAGAATCAAAGAAATGATCTTTGATGATGACATCATAGTAATATTTTATAGAGAGGATATAATATATTATATATAGAGCGTACGAAATGTGCAAACTTGTTTTTAAGGTTTTTTATAAGAACGCATTTACAATCCCCATCTATCACTCACTCTTTATATATCTATGTAAAACAGAAATGTGCACGCGCATACATGCATATAATAATAAAAAATTGAACACAAATTTAAAATCGGTTGTGCCAGTGGGTGATAAGATAGAATGAAAAAATTAGTCATTATTCTTATTCAGTTTATTTTTGTTTGTTTTCATTCTACATGGAAATGAATGAATGACCATCTCACTAGCTGATTGAGTGTTGAGTTATACGGATAACCATAAGCTAACTCTTTTATAACATTAAAGTTTCTGTTAAAAAAATATCGAGTCCTACCACACAACCAATTATTATTATTTATTATTATTATTATACATGTCAGGTACATAGTCATCTGTATTATGACGGAAAGACAATTTGACACACATGTACACGCGCATATATTGACCTTCATTGTTACCATTATTTTTTATTACATAATTAGAATTTTTTATATTAGTGAGAAAGGAGGGCAAGAATTAAAAGAACCAAGTTGAACTGGCACTCCCATACACATTAGATTAACGCCGATTAACTCTGATTAACTCTAAATCTAAAACAAATAAACAACACGCAAGCCAAAAAAAACCATGCCCAAAATTTCCTTTTCCTTTGTTTCCTTTTTTCCTTTACAAGTGTTCTACAAAATATACAATGTACAAAAGGAGGGTAAACAGACAAACGCACGGAGGAGGTCTGTGCCACGTTGGAGACAAACGCCATCATTGGTCATCATGTATTTTATATTACATTTACTTACATTTACTCCATCTGTCTCATCATTCATGCTATCAGTATAGAATAAACGATGAATTACAATATATATACGTATACATAAAAATAAAAGATTGCCTGAGAAAACTAAATTTAGGGATTACCGACACTCTTTCTTTATTTAGCAAATCAAAATAGAGGTGAGAGAATTTCTCATCTAATATCATATTATATTTATTCCCTATCTTCCGATATACAAACCTGTATAAGACCCTCTTTTTCATACACACTTCAGTCATATAAACTTTGACTCCCTCCAACTGCCAACCACTCTTTATCTCCACTTCCATAACTTTTGACAAGTAATACTAACCCCTGAACAAACAAATAAAGAGTCAAATTTCAAATTAGCGGTTGTTACTCAGCAAGAAAAGAAAAATATTCATCCCCGGCCACCTATTTCTATCAAACATAACAAGTGCAATAATAATATTTTTCTAAATATTTTTGTCATCATTTATTTGATACACCCGAAAGAAGATATATAAATAGTAGTCCCTCTAATAATAATAACTAACTACGACAATGTTACGAACCCCCACTGGAATTCCCCGTCCACGGAGCACGAGTACTGATATAAACTCTCCACATTTACAGCTAACTGCCGTTCCAGAAGGCAATGCTACAAACGACGCTCGAAAGAGACAAGCAAAAAAAGATGAGACCATAAGAAAGAAATTGGAGCAAGAGTTGTCACGGCAGACCGGAAAAACGTTTACCAAGCCACCGCAAAGGTGTAATGGAACTGTGGGTAGTCTGAGACCATTGCCTGCTATAACATTACCAGGTATTTTCTTTGTTTTATCTGTTATTTTTCGATGATTTTTTCTTTTGTTAACCTTTTCCTCCTTTTTCTTTTTTTTTTTGAAAAGAAACCGCAACCGCTTCTGAAGCTGCACGACACATGGCAGTAAAGCGGTAAATACGATCATCATGATCATCATCATGTTGCCTTTTATATATCTTTTTGTCTAATCAAAATTATAAAAATATCAGAGCGGACGCTGTTCTTGTTACCGATGAAGATGATCAATTAACGGGCATTGTCACTGATAAAGATTTGGCTTTTCGTGTACTTGCCGAAGGCCATGATCCTAGATCAACATCCCTTGGAGATATAATGACCAGAGATCCATGTACAGTTACCACAGCCCATAATGCCACAGATGCTCTTAACAAAATGGTTGCCGGAGGCTTTCGTCATTTGGTAGATGTTTTGCTAATCTTGATTGTATTACGTTTTCTTACTTGATAATTATTAGTATTTATTGGTGTTTTGTTTTTCTCCATAAAATAGCCAGTAACTGATAGCAACTCTGAAGATATAATAGGAATGCTGGATATCACAGAATGTTTATTAGAGGCTCTCACGAAACTTGAACGCGCACAAAAATCGTCTAAGCAATTAACCGAAGTATTAGACACAATGTCGGAATACGACACCGCACACAATAAAGATGTGACGATATACGTGAAAGCGCTACGAGAACAACTCGGATTCCCAACAGTGTCGTCGATCCCTCTTCCGAAAGCTCCATCTGAAGTCTCTATTCGAACTAACGTACGCGATGCGGCACGTGTAATGAAAGAATGTCACCAGACTGCGACATTAGTTATTGACGAGGGAAAAACTGTCGGAATTTTCACTTCCAAAGATATTGTTGTTAGGTAAATATGATAACCACTTAATTTATTGGGCTATGGCAATGTGGAATCACTCAATTTCTCATCAAATATTAACGTCGATATTCCTAGGGTAATGGCTATGGGTCTAGATCCGACAATTACCTCTACAGTACGAGTAATGACTCCATCGCCGGACATGGCAGGTCCGGATATGACAATCCTGGACGCATTACGCAAAATGCACGGTAATTACTTAATATTGAGATAATCAATCTAATTATTATATTATTTCCGATATATTTATTTTCTGTCTTTTATAATAATAAAAAGGGGGACACTATCAACATTTACCATTACTTGATCAAAATAATTCGGTGATTGGTGTGGTGGATATTTTACAACTTACATATACTACCTTGAATACGGTTAGTTTCTTATAGGCAAACATACGTGCCAAATTATGTCTCATTAGGATTTGTATAATAATTAAATATTTTTCTTCATTATTACAGCTGAAATCCATGCAAATTCAAGAAGCCGACGGACCAGTATGGAACAAATTCTGGAACGCAATCACTACGGATGAAATCAACTCTGACAGTCTCTCTGATCATCGCACAAACAACCACGGTTCACTCTCAATCGACAACCACAGTATTAGAAACCCATCAACAGGCGCCACTAGTCCATCATCAAACGAGGGTGGTCCAACCCTAAGTCGTCGCTTTTCTACAGTGTCGAAACTCGACGACGATACATTCACATTCAAATTCACCGATCCAAGTTCTTCACAGACACATCGATTCAATGCGCCATGCAAAGATTTGGAGGATTTTTCGAAAGTAATTCGTGGGAAGATGTGTTTAGATTCGCCGTGCAGTTTGACGATCAGTTATATCGATGATGAGAATGATAAAATCGTGTTGAATTGTGATGATGATTTACAGACTGCCGTCTCGGCTGCACGAAAAGCTCGAAGTAGTTTAATAAAATTGGTCGTGGATATTCAACAGCAGTCGTATCCTCCATTAGAAGATGAACTGCTTCCCGATATACCGGCATCCCCGGCTTCTCCAACTCCATCATATTCTCGATCTTCGCGGTCGCTTCAATCTCCTTCTCCCACGACTCATAATTCTTATTCTCCTACTCAACTTCACACAAAAAACTCTACATTAACTGAATTTTTGGCAGTTTCCGGGGGGTCATTTACCGTGGGACTTGCTGTTGGAGCAGCTTTGATGTGGGCTTTCTTAAGAGCAAAATAATATTAATAATCATATATATATATATATAAAATAACAAAATAATATCGTAAATAGCAACAACAAAATATCAGTCATCTAGTTTGTTGGTTGTATTAGTTGCTCTCACTCGGATCCCTACACTTATGGATTTAGTAAGATAGGCGGTTGAAATCCTTAGCATGAAACCTCTAGAACATCAAAGAAACCTTTATTAATTAAAAATTAACAAGGACATTCTGAAAAAATCATTTTTAGCCTGCCTTTATTCAACTAATACGATTTACTTTAATACGAATACCACTATTACCCTTGCATTCTTTTTCTTAATTGTAATTATTTTTACAAATCTTTGAATATATTTTTTCCTTTTCCTCATGTCCTCCTCTTGCCGCTTCTCTCATATCAATATATTTTGTGTAGAAAAAAATTTTCCAAAGGGATATATATATATGTATTATATACGTTTATTAATATTATTTATTTTATTGAACTTTTATATATAAACCACACAAAACTCCAATGCAAATTTCATCGTCATTTTTAATTAAATTTTTGTAAAGGCATCTAATGCTTAAAAATCACCATACTCAATATCAAATTGGTTTAATTCAACCAAAAAAATAATTAATAAAAATAGTCATCATTTTTTCGCTTTGCTAAACCAAGGTGGCAATTCCCCGCCCCATTTCTCATTCATCTCTTTTAGTAATTTTACGTTACTCAAATGCCATTTACTTTTCAAATGTTGTTTCCATTCAGTCGGTCCGTTAAGCGTGATAATGGGGGATAAATTTGGCGATGATAACGACGGTGATCTTCGTCGAGATTCTGATTCCGTCTTCGATTGATGATCACAAGCATCACTATCCTCTTGATCAATTTTATCATCCTGATTGAGCTTATTATAACCGAAAAGCTTTGCGAATTTCGTGCAGATTTCACATTGATATTTTTTCCAGTTGTGGATACTTTGTGATGTGCTACATATAAAGACGATTTATTAGTTTATTATTCAGAATAAAACCATGCATCATTTATTTACCCCATTTTCTGGATTGGCTGTGATAATATTTCTGCAGCTATGGAATTTAATTGCGTAGGATCAGGCCCTGTGCCAGAGTTCATAAACTCTTAAAAAAAAGTAATCAGTTATTTCTGGATTTTTTTAATCATGATACAAATTAAACATTATCAAAAAGAAAATACCTTTTGTGATATTTATGGCGACATTAGAGACGTTTTCGGTCCAAGTGTCCAAAGCTTTGTTTTGATGATTTATTGTTATAGCGTTTATATGTAATTATAAGGCAAGAAAATATTCCCCCCCCCAAAAAAAGAGGATACAAGTTGCATCCAATAGATACAATTTCGTGATATGTGTCTCTTCTGATTGAGACGAAGACGAAGAGATTTGTTGTTGTAACTTTAGCAAGAACTTATTACGTATCCAACGCACTTGTCGCCTTGCGTAACGACGAGTCGCAGCTTTCATCGTATTAGTACACGATTGCTTCAAGATTTGGTCGTTTTCTCGAGTAGATGTAATGTCTATAATTTGATCTAACTTTATTAATAGAACCTCAGGTTATATTCGAAAAAAAAAGCTTCACAAACCACCTAAAGAGTCGTTAGTACACTCCAACGACGATAAATACGGATCAAATTCTTTGTAGCCTAATCAGAGAGAGAAGGAAATTTCCTTCTTGATGTTATTAAAGTTAAATTGAAAATTGGTTTTATAAATCCACAAAAAATTTGTGAAATTTGCAAGAGAAGGTAAGGTATTTTTTGAAGCCAATTTCCTACCAATAGCTTGCCATATTCCGTGTGTATAATCGACAGGATCTCCAGTCGGCGTATTTTGTTGTCCCAATTTTAGTTCATTTCTCAGATATCGTATTTCATCAAACAGACCTTTCTAATTACAAGATCGCGATAAATTAACATCAGAGTATATGATCTGGAAGAGTGATGCTTTATCTGATCCTTTTTTTACCTCTATCATTTTATCAACTCTTGCGTCCAGTCGAGGATTGAGATATTCAGGATCGGCATATAGCCAGAATATGCATGTTCGCGGAAATCTTCAACAATACAGAAATTAATTGAGCTTTTATTTAATTTTTTCGATATATATTACAATTTGCATTTACCGAGGTGAGTTAGCTTCTTCTTCAAGTTGATGTTGTGCATCGATCCACTCACTATGTCGTTTACCAGTTCTCATATAAATCTAATTATTAAAACCTCAAGATTTGAAATTAATGAAGTTTGAAGTAATATGCAAGAAAAAAGGACCTGTAAGCTTCTACGAATTTTTCGCCTATCATTCCAGTGCCATCTGTTCGCCATCACCGGATCGACTTCTTGTAGACGTTTGTACAAGATACTGGTATCAGCATTAAGTATCTTCTCTTCATCATCATTCTTACTATAATCATTCTTATTATCATTCTCGTTGTCATCAGAATCTTCGCTAGATGAAGATGATGATGCCGTCTCGCTGACAAGTGAATTTTTCCAGAGTAGTGATTGTATGTAATAGTGAGTGCCTCCGACAATTATTGGTAGATGATTTCGAGAATGTATCTCGTTGATCTAAAAATCATTATAATAATAGCAGCAGCAACAACATCAGATTATCAAAATTTCTATATGGAATTACAAGAAAATGCAAAATTAAGATTTTAGCACATACAAGTCGTAAAGCATCTTTAGTAAATTCAGTTACTCGATATTCTTGATGCGGCTCCAGAAAATCCATTAGATGATGCGGAACTCCGTCCTGTTCTTCGACAGGTATTTTGTTGGTGATGATATCCAGTCCTTTGTAGACCTGGATTAATATGAGGAGGATTAACTCTGTCCATAAAGCATCATCCGATACATATTTGATAGTAATGAGTGAATGAATGAATAAATGAATAGATTTTAAAGCTCAAAGATGAATGTTTTCTCTTCACATTGAAAGTTTATTATAAATAGTAGTTGAAACTTTTGTACATTTGAAACAAATTCACTTTTTCACTCCCCAATGTCTCATATATAAAATCTATCCTCGTTTATAATAACGAGCTTAGTATTAACTCAAAAAGATTCTTGCCAAAGAACCCAATAAAGATGAAATCCACATGTAAACTTATTAAAGTGAAGTTTCTCGGTTTAATTAAAGCATTTTTTCTATTGCTAGCCTCATTATGTGAACTACTATTATTATTCAAAATATAGTTGGATCGATTAATCTTGACAAGAGCAAAGTGACTTTAAGCAATGTATAATATGTTGAACTTTACGCATAACAAAATTTCATTTATTTGCTCTATCTACGTTGGAGACCCAGTGCTCAAACGAATTGTCTACACTCTCATAAACTATTCCCGAAGGTAAAACGCGTCCAAAATTGCTCATAAAATAGGCATCAGCGCTTAATTACCTGCATAGAATCCCCGTTAATAACCTCTCCGTTAAACGCTTTAGCTAATTGAACCCCCAAATCAGATTTTCCCACTCCAGTAGTTCCAATAATGGCAACCACACACTTATTCATACTGTATTTTTTAACATTAACGAAGGAGGAGGAACGTCGACTTGACAATACAAGTTTCCACGTTGAAAAGTATTCAACAATGCGAAGCATACAAAAAATCTACGATGATGTATGTGCCACCTCTCCTTAAACCACGTGCATCTTGCAAACTTTCGACAACCGCGCTTTAAGATCTAGAAAAAAGCAATCTTACTCTATATATGTATTTACTTACTATACATGTTAACATTCTATGGCTGAAATAAGACAAGCGGACCCTGTTCGACAGCTAATCATCAAATCGCTCTTTTCAGATTCTGTTGAGGATCCGAGGTCACCAGGTTGACGTTCAACAAACTTATTTCACTTTCGATATAAAGGAAACTGCTTCAACAAGTTAAAATTGGTAATTTTACCGTTGTCACTATCACTTTTAGGTCAATCCTCAGAGTCAGAAAAGTTAGTCAGTTATCTTAAAGTTAATGAGGAGACTTGGGGAGGCCAGTCACCTACTGGTTTTGATAGGCCCGCATCGATTCTAAGAAGAGGCAACAGGGCAGATAAAACTCGTTATCTTTTATTATCAGGTTTTGATTTTTTTATAGAGAATTCATATTTTCCATTCTTTTCAAAGGAAAAATGTTTCTCGGATTTTTGAATTTTACAATTTCTTATCACGATGATAATAACAAACGACAACTATTATAACAGTAAATAACCGAAAGGGCCGAGTACGTCTTCATAAAGCCAAGAAAAATGGTAATACACATTTTCAGATTGGCAAGACATGGCCTCTCGAAAACATTGTTAGCGTTGAAGTTATTGATGTATGTGTTTCCGATCTGTTCTGATCTAATAAAAGTTCAACAAGAGAATCAATTATTTTTACAATTTGTTAATCATTGATATTTATTCATTTATTTATTTGTTTATTTATTGGCAAATATTGCCTATAATTATTAGCCACAAACTTTTCTGATGACCATGAACAAGACATATTGTTGGTCTGCCGAAAAACAGCGTGAAAAAAATGAATTCTTGGCTAGTGTGTTGAATGTTTGTATATATCTCTCTATCCATCTATTTATACGGATTTTTATCGGCAAAAAATTAGAATAATTTTAGAATTTCATTTTTTTGTACGCGTTACTTAGATATATCAAAAACACATTAACCGACTTCCACAGTTAATCAATGTTGGAGATAATATACTTCGAGGTATTTGTCTGCTTGTCAATCCAATTTAAAAGAAAATTTTCTCTAATATTTTTATATTTAGAAATTCAACCTCGATCAACGTTGAACGGCGATACCGACAGCTATGAATTAGCAGCTTCACTGCAATCACGACTAGAAAACAAGTCTCAGCCGACTTTCCCGCGTACAGTCGACCAAAGTTTGCTAAATCTTGTGCAGAATGACAGATCAACACCTTCTTTATCACGAGGTGGAGGAAGTGAAACACCGATCATAGGGAATTACGCGGATGACGAAGACTGTAAGATTTTTCCTCATTGTATAATTATGAGGGCAAATATCTTAATTTAATTTTTTTATTGGAAATTTTGGTCACAAAGATGCTAAACAAGAAGAAATTTCTTTGATAAATGTTGAAGAACTGTTGAATGATTTTAACTGGAAGGAGACCGGAAATGCAGCAGCGTTGGAAGAAAGATTACTGAACGAATTGGCGGCGTTGGAAGCTGTATGATGTTTTTTAATATTATTAATATTAATAATATTAATATTGTTATTTTTATTCTTTTATGGTATTATATACTTTATAGTATTATTGTTTATATTTGTGATATTCATTTTAATTTTGAAATTAATAAGGCAAATATTCATGCGATGGTTGAATCGGATGATAGACTCAACGCGGTTATCCGACAACTGGATAAAGCAATAGCTGAATTAGATCATATGGATCAATGGTTGACTTTGTATACTGCCGAGTTAAATGTATGTATATCGGGTCTTCTTTTTTGCTCCTTGTCGATCTATTTTACTTTCCAAATTTAAATTTAACTTAATATATATAATTTAATATTAACAAATAATAATCGCTCGGAAAATAACTAGAGCATGGGCGAAGATATTCATCATATTGAATCGCAAAATCGTGGTTTGCAAGTACAAACAGCAAATCAGAAAGCTTTGCTTGCAGAGTTGGATAGGTTAATTGTAAGTAATAAGAGTCAAAAATAACACAAGTTTTATTGAGCTTTCTTTTAATTTTTTTTATATTTGCAGCAATCAATCACTATTCCAGATGAAGTGTTCTTAATATTACGTCAAGAAAATTTAGATACGGTTCAAGGTGTTCAACGTATTGAAGAGGCAGCAGCTCGTCTACAAGCTGCATTAGAATCCACTTTCGATGAAGGTTATTTCATAGTTCTATTCTTACTTAGCAAAATTCTACGATGATTCTACATAAATTAAATGATTATTTATGTAACATACATAATAGCAACGCGAGAAATGGTTGCGGTTAAAGAAAAAGTGGAGTTATACAGTCTACACAGTAACGGATTCTCCAACCGTCTCTACGACCATTTAAAAAAATCGTTCCAGTATCAGGTAGCCAGACTCTTGTCAAAACATTTATCTCCCATTATATAGCATAAAATATACATATCACTTTTCAATCAATCAATTTTTGATTGATGACTTGAAGTAGTAGCTGTTTTTTCCACAATAACGCCAATTGTCTTAGGCAGATATTTTGATGAATGATAAAAGTCGTGGTCCTCGACGTAATAGTCTTACGGTCCTCGGACACGAGACCATTGAAGATTGTTTGTTGAAGTATCGCGGGCTCTCGTTGTGGATGAAAGAAATTGATCCGCGACGTCATAATGAGTTGCAGTCTGTGAGTGTTTAAAATTTATTGTTATTTATCTATTATGTTAAGATTTCTTCTTTATTGCATAATGGCGTGGTTAATTATTTGTATATTTTTTTTTAGTTATATGTGCAAGAAGTTGCGCCTATTTATCAAAAAGAAAGTAAAGAATATATGGTACAAATGCGTTCGATGCTTTCGAAAAGGGAATTGGTTGAGGAAGCGAGTTATGGTATTTCTTATTTCTAATATATATATATGTGTGTGTGTGTGTGTGCGTGCGTGCGTGCGTACGTGCGTGTTTATTATTTTAATTACCATTTAAAATGCCATCACCTTTTTGCAGTTTTTAGTGCTGCTTCACATATTCAAAGCCATCGATCTGGTCTCGCCAGCGGAAGTTCTGGTGACTTTAGTAGAGCACCATGGGAATACAAAGATGCTGGAGGTGGAAAACTTCCACCCGAAGAGGTTCATTTTGGCTATTATTACGTTTGCAATAACAGGAATATCGCCAGATCTTTACAATAATTTCATTTTGCTGCTCCCCTCTTTTATTAAATAGGGATTTGATCAAATAATGTTGACAATCATTCCATTGATTGTTCGCGAACAAAACTTCATCTCGGATTTCTTTCATCTCGGCAATAAAGGCCCGAAAACCTTTTTGAACCGAGAAGAATTGATGAATTGGAATTCCCAAGAGTTGAATGCTAAACGTGTGCCTATTAAAGATTTTCAAGCGCAAAAAAAATTATTGTATTTATTATTATTGTTTATTTTCAATATTCTTTGAGTTGGAAATTTTTCTAATCCGTGTTATTATTGATGATATTGTCTTCCTTTAGAGAACATATGCAAAACGTGTTTTCTTTTTTGCCAGAAGAATTAGCTAATTTTATCGATTTCGGATGTAAACATGATAACATGTAAGTTGTCTTGATATTCTCGTTCAATTTTTTCCATACGTAATCTGTAGTGATTAATAGAACTAATTATTTAGAATATTTATATGCATATAGACAATCAGTAGGAATGCTTGTAGTACTTGACAAATATATCTACGAGTATCAAAAAACCAGTCAAGAATTTTTGGTCAAGCTTTTGGGCGCTGTGAAATTGCGCTGCATTAAAATATTTGAGAAGTTCACTGTAAGTAAAATGTGATATGACTATTGATCATTGTTTATTTTTTACTGATTATCATGAATATTTTCATGGGCATTTTTATTAATATAAATAGAATGAACAATTAAGAGCAATTGAGGATACAAAAGTCACTATAAAGAAACGAAAAGGAATCATATTATTCATAAAGCTGTTTCCGGTAAATTATATTAATTTAATAATTATGTCAATATTTCCCCTTTATTGAACTTTTTTGTTTATGTAGCGCTATTGTGAACGTATTGAACATTCAATGGAAGGAGAACTCGTGGATAAATTAGAAGTTCGTGAGATTGTTAACAAGTCGTATGAAAGAATTGTAAAGACAATGTTTGATTCGTTGGAGGCTATTGCAAAAGACACGGGGTCTTTGGCCGATGATAAGGAACAATTGAATGTTCATACTATGATGTTGGGTGCGTTGAATCTTCTTGTGTTTCTCTTTTTGAATCTCTCACTTCAAATAATATAGATTAATTTTAATGGTTATTATCATTCTTGAAATAAAATTATTTCAGAAAATATGCACCACTTTTACACGGAGATTCTCACGCATAAAATTAGTGTCTTGGAGCCATACGTGAAACACGCGAAAACTTCTTATGAGAAACATTTGGAAGCATATTCTAAATCTGTTCTCCGAAAACCATTTGGAAAATTAATAGTAAGCCGTTATACTCATTCAGTCAATAGCAAATATTTTTCCTTTATCCGTAATAATATATCGGGAATTTGCTTTATTGTTTCCCGTAGGAATTTTTCGATGGTATAGCTAAATTAGAAAAGACTACTGCAGCGCCAGAAGAAGTCGGTTTCCATCTTCGATATAGTAAAGATGCCCTAAAGAAAGTTATATCCCAATTTCCAGGCAAAGAGGTGAATTTATGATGTTTACTTGCCATATCTTCTATTTTATTTCCGGTTGCTTAAATTTTGTTTTTTTATTTGATATACAAAGATAAAAAAAGGTCTCGAATCGTCATATAGGCGCGTAGACCGACATTTCACTCAAGAGGAGGGATTACTTCAAGTTGTCTGGCTTAGCATACAAACAACGCTTCTCGACTATCATAAACAATTCACCGCAAGAATCAACAAGTGTTACCCAGACACCAATATCTCGTTGGAATTCACCACTGAAGATTTAACAAATTATTTTTCAGAGCTGGCGCGGAATCATTAACCAGCACCATATTATTATTATTATTATTTGAGGATAATATCGTCGTGGCGGTTAAAAATGGTCATTTTGATTATATGATATTGGAAATTATTTATTTAATTTATTTAGATTTATCATTATTCTGTTCAAAAAATTTTATTGCATCTATTATGTAATACCAATGAAAAAATTAAAAAGATGATAGAATAATAAATTGTAATTAGATGTTGAATGATGTATTACTTTCATAAAATAAACACTCATGACGACGCATTCTTCTCGAAAAAAGAAATTCGAGTGCGCAATCTTTTTGGCATCCAAATCCTAAAATTGCGAATAGCAGCTTTTCCACCGGGTACTAGCATTCCGATGTTTTCTTTCCACCACTGTTTATTATAAGCCATTTGACGATCGTACGCTTTATCCAGAAAATCTTTGTAGAAAATTGACATCTCTGCTGGAGTTGGTTTTCTGCCGGTTTTTAATTTGACTTTGATATTGATGAGAAAAAAATCTTTTTTAAGATTTTTGATGATACACGTAATGTCAAATAAATATGATACCAACTTTGATCTTCGTATTCTTGTTTCTCATCGATGAATAATTTGTTGTTGATTGTCCAAAATTGGTGGTTTAATTGATCAACGCGTTCCCTGTGTAGTCGCCATTCGATATCCTATTAATTTTATTAATTTATTAGATACGAACTAAATCTGATTTTGATAAAATTGAATATACTTACCTGTGGGGATTCATTTTCGGGTATGTAATATTTGATCGGTCGTAAATTTGATATTTTATCAGGTATTCCGACGTAATCGGTCTTTAAGGATTTGTGACTATAAAGTTCTGCCGTGGCGAAAAATTTTGATTTCAGACGCGTTGGTGATATGGTTACGGTGGCGTTTGTGGCCTTTTGTATTTTTTGTACGATCTATTTAAAAAATTATATGTAATTTTTTACGCAATTCTTGAAATCTTGATTTTTAATTTTTGTCGTACATTATTATTTTTTGGAATAGCTAAATTCTATAAGTTGTGATCTCGAACAATTCATTATTAATTACCTATCTCATTATTTTTGGTTTTTACATTATTTATTATCGATGAATGAAATGAATTGACTGACCCTTTTAGAAAAACTCATTTGCGATATGGTGGATTGGATATTTCTATGACTCAAGATCGTGTATTTTTAGCATTAAATTATACACGAATTAATGCAGCATTATAAGGGAAATCGTTCTTGAATGAAGGAAAAATCCATTTTTACATAAAGGACGTGACACAATCATCAAATATAGCAATAGCAAAGTAAAATGATAATTTATTAAGATGATAACATTATCACTAATCTAAATTATTATTTCGTTTATCCATCCTCATCATCATCATCCAACAAATAATCTTTGATTTGTATTTTCAAATTCTCGCGCTTCGTATGACTTTCAACAGCTTCAGCTACATATGGTGGAAATTCAACAATGCTTTTGATGTCACGCATGTTAACAAGACATGCATAGCATAATGTATCTGATATTTCAAGATTTGGCCGTTGCAATTGTTTGTGATGATTATATTGTTGATCTGATATGTTGTTTGCTGCACAACAACTACCATTTGATGCGCATTGGCATGATGAATTATGATAATCCATAGGAGTCGATTTTTGCGAAGGTGATGCGAATGGTGATTGAGAAGGAAGTGGAGATTGCTTCATGTGAACTGTTATACGGCTTTGCCAGTTTTTGATTCCTTCCTTGTAAGGCCTAAAGAATTTTTTCACGATTTTCAAAATCAAAATAGAAATTGTCATTTCTTATTCATCCCTGTCTTCAAGAAATACGCCGAATACGTACATCATACAAACAGCGCAACTCCATTCCAAATTAATCAAATTCGACGGTTTTAATTTTGCACCAGTTCTTGCAATTGTGCTGACTGTTGATGGGTAATCTTTTTCTAATCCAACAATAAAATCTGTAAATCAAAGATTTTTTAGAAATTATATACCGGGTATTATGTGATATTAAACTATTAATATGACATATACCTTCGGTTAATTTCTCGATGCTAGATTTTGCAGGCATCATAGAAGTCAACGTAGGAGTAACTACTATATCATCGACAAGCCCAGTGAATCGATTGTAAATACCGATTTCTTTGGAAAGCATATCCTTCATTGGTCTTAATATTATCACGTCTATTAAATCCAAGTCAATGATTTTGTCAGAGTAGAAAATTAAAATTAAATTCGTAATGATCTTTTGCTTTATAAATCTGAAAAATTTCTTCTCGAATTATTGCAACAACCCAAAATAAAAAGTCGATTAATATTTGTAGATACCTTTAAACCAATTACACTCCCCTGACGTCTCCAATGGTAAACTGAAACCACGTCCTTTGCTCGTCAACGAAATAATTTTTATCGAAAGACGTGTTGAACAGTCGCCCATAAATAATCTCGTGCATCTGCACGAAAAGAATAAAATTAATAAATAATGTATAAAATAAAAAGTATCGCATTTTGCTCTAATTCCGATAATTGATTAAGGATAAAGTATGTACGTGTTATGTATAAAGCATTACCCTCTTTTACGAGCCATTTGCATCAATAAACACAATTTAAAATGCCACAGCAATTCTTCTTTGGACGTAAGACTTGATATGGCGCCAAGAAGAGACTTCAATTTTTCGCGATTTGATAAAGAACTTTGGGTATAGATTCTAGAAAGTAATTCTTCGCAGAATAGAGAGATAATGTTAATAATTATTTGAAATTGAAGAGAGAATATTAAATAAGAATAACCTTTTGCTTGAGTTCTTTTAGAATCATCAAATGTAACTTCAATAACATTATCATAGAATCCAATAGATGTATATTCGGGCGAAAAAATCTCTTCTAATCTCAGTCCTATAAATTCGTAATTATATTTTCTAGCTATCAATTCTACTTTGTGTAGTGTGCTATTTTCCTACGGTTGATAATAAACAAAATCATTGATTTTTTTTATTAAAGCAAAAAATTATATGTTAAACCCAAAAAATAAAAACACCTTCTCCTTTTCTTGATCATCGAATATTGCAACGCTTTCATCAACATGACAGATTTTGACCTCGTTAAAAATGGATTTCTTTGATATTTCATGTGGTAATGGTTCGCAATAGTCACGCAATAGTTGAAGCAAGCACCTAATTCAAAATAAGTTAGTTTAATATTAATTTTTTTAAAATAAAAATAATCAAGCTAATTATTTCCTTTCCAAAAAAACCTTGATGAAGGGCCTCCTGATAGCGCGACCATTGCCTTTTCATCGGAACCAGAATGAGTTACGCGTGATTTTTCGAGATTTTTTCGAAATTTTCCCACGAAAACATGTTGAAAACATGATCTTTTTAATAACGATAAGACCAAATTAACACCGAAAAAAATGTAGATTAAAAAAAAATAGAATGAAGACACTTACTTGCAATAAGTAGAATATCGTATTAATATCGTAGCATTAGCTACCTTACATTTTATACACTTTTTACCAGTCGATAAAGTTGCTTGCTCTATCGAGAAGTAATATGAAAAGCTAATATATTCTTATCGTTCCTATTAAGCTATAATAAAAATACCTTTAACCAATATCGGTTCCTCAATATTACACATTTTACAAAGGAAATATGTAAATTATGCAAAGTTACAAAATGTCTAATATCAATTTAGTCTTGATCATATATAAAATATCTACAATGTCATCGTAGATACTTCATTGGTTTTTTAACCTTGCATCCCTGTAGTTATCAATGGAGTTTACCTTAGTTTCTAGCACAGGCTTTCATTCTTCAAGCTGTGGTTACTGCAAAGGAGGAGAAAGCTCCTCGCATACCTTTGGCATTTATGCTTATTATATGACTTGTCGGGCATGTCAAATACCTCAAATTTTATTACTCTTCGTCGTATTTGTGAAAATGTCTTCTAAGTAAATGTAATTTTCTGGATTTTTAGGATTATCAAGATCTCTTAGACCGTGGTTGGAGGCGGTAAAATACACTGTTTTTGGTGAAATTGACAAAATTAACTATTCGATAACAATTGATATGATTTCGATGATTTTAACAGTTCAGGGCATTACACGTATAAGCCAAATATTCGAGACAGTTGCTGTCCACAGTATACAATAAGGTATTTTAATATGATTACATTAAATTGGCTGATTTGAGTTTACGGTTCGTTCAAAGAATCGTCCGATGTTCAAGGAATTCAATCTCATTTAATTTGTATAGATTAAACGCGCTCAAATTCCAAGCTCCAAGATCACAGAGGAAATTAATTAATAAATTTAATCGCTATTTCGAAGGATTGTTTGTGCCTTCGTTAGCGGAAGGAAAAGAATTGGAATTGATTGCAATACACAAGTAAGGATAAATGTCTTATTAGTTGATGTTGTTTCATTACCAGAATAAAATGTTTTTACTTTTTCGAATTTTTTAATTTAGGGAAGATCCTCAACCTAATACTAATGTTAAATCGAAAAAAGCAAATAAGAATGCACCTACATTTGATTTAGTTGAAGCCATTCACGAACCTGAAGAAAAACAAGATTGGAAGCATCGGTTCAGGGTATAATTGATTACATATAATGATCTTATTTATGTTAGTCATTCGTGTTATTCCTAATTTTTTCCTTTATTTCCAATAAATCATCAGATTATATTAGAGGAGTCTTCTTTTACTCAAGAAAAATTTCAGTTATATAAAAAGTACCAAGTGAATATTCATAAGAATGAACCATCTGAAGTCACAGAAAATAGTTTTAAGCGGTTTCTCGTAGACTCGCCATTAATTGTTTGTACATATTTTATTAATTCAAATAAATATCTATTTGTGTATTGTTTATATTTATTTTATACCTCTATTATTATAAAAGTTTGAGCCCCCATCCAGACCCAATACTCCCGGTCACGGTTCATTTCATCAACTCTATTATTTAGACGACAAATTAATAGCAGTTGCAGTTCTTGACATCCTTCCGAAATGTGTGTCGTCTGTTTATTTTATGTATGATACGGACTATTCGTTTCTTGGGCTTGGAAAGTATAGCGCGTTGCGAGAAATTTCTCTCTGTAAGGAATTACATGCTGCTGGATATACTGAGTTGGAATGGTATTACATGGGTATTTATATGTGTTTTTTATATTAATATTTATTATCTTTGGGAATTCTTAACGGAATGCTTTATTTTTCATTTAAAATTTACAGGCTTTTATATTCATTTCTGTCAAAAAATGCGATATAAGGGTCAATATCAGCCATCTGATCTATTGGATCCCGTTAGTATATAAAATGCGATTTTTCTTTTTCGCTGCATAAAATTTTTAATATGTATCATTTTTTTGAACAGGAAACATTCGAATGGTATCCTTTCGATAAATGCGCATCCCTACTAGATAAGCAAAAATACGTGGTATTCTCAAATCCCAAGCTTGCCGAAGAAAATTCCATAGAATCAAATTCGTCATCGTCATCGTCATCGTCATCATCCTTTGACGTCAATTGCATCCCGCCAGGAATGCTGGACCCCAAAAATCTCACTTTTCAAGATTTGCGTAAAGTTCCCGTATTCACAAATAGAACGATAAAGAGAGTAGAGGTAACTTTTTTCAATTACGATTTTTAAGCAGATTGATTTTGTTCTGCCTTTTCTAATTTTTAATAAAAAGAAAATAATAGTCAATTAGTAGAATTCAGCGCAACGAAGAGGCATTAGAAACATTGAAAGAGTTTGTCGCGGCTCTGGGAAAAGACCTAGCTAATCGAATTGTTATATATTTGGACAATGTGTAAATTAATTTTATTTGTAATTTTATGTGATGCTACCTCGGCATTTCTGTTATTTTGTAATAAACTCAAAAGATTCTTGAAATGGAGTGGATTTACATCACAGTATGAAAGTGTAAAATTTAGGACGCGTTTTTGTTTAAAAATCGGACAACATACAATAATTTCAAAAATGATCTTTTCAGACACAAAATAATAGATAATCCTTTCAATGTGACAACCATTTTCGTCCTTTCGTTCTTCTCCTAATTAGTATCTTTCGCCCATTTCTCGAACGTACTCTTGCCAGAAACCCGTGTCGTCGTTTACGCACCCTGTTACTCGGTTGATACTCGCGACCATATGCACGAAAACGAACTTGTTGTAGCGAATAGGTAGCGGTGGTCGGAAAAAACTTAAGTGAAGGCAATGAAGATATTATCAGGGATAAGGAGGAGAATTGCTGTATTGGTGACCTTTCGAAAATAGGAAGGTCAGAAGATGTAATATATATATTTATATATATATATGAGAGAAATTACTGGTTTACCTCTTTGATATGTTTAAAGAAGAAATTATTGTGGAGTTCAAGCTTGGAGAAGTTACGGGTGGTGGTAGGTTTGGTTTTATTAACGAGATTCTTGTCGTCGAAGGTATTCTGATAGGGGAATAAGCCAAGACCCGGCGAAAATGGTTTTTAAAAAGAGAGAAAATCATTTTTTTTATTTGCGCAGTCTATTTATTATGAATGTCCACATATAAATATCGAATATAAGTTCGTCTTTTTATTATTATTTCAATATCACAATGGAATGACTAACATAATACGCGCGATAAATAAACTTGATCATATCCAGAACCAAGATAACAGATGTTCCCGTTCTTACCATTGTAATTCTGTCCTTCGATCAAAGATCTTTAAATTTTATAATAAAGGAATCAATTAACATTAGTTTGACAATTTGTTCGATGTTATATTCTTTGTTAGAATTTAAATTTGAATTTTAAAGTCCTTTATATATATACAGTTTGAATTCTTGGAATATTACCGATGTTGATCTATACTAAAAAGAAATTTTTTGCAACTGTCCCGAAGGAATGATTGCAATATTTGTAAATTATTCAATGTAACATCCGATGTAACGTGCTATGATTTCAAACTACACTGGCATTATTACATTTTGTGTTATATATAAATGAAAAAAGATATTTATTATTAGATGCTAAATGAAATAAATTTTATGAAATTTTCTATTACTACCGCAGCTACTCAACAAGCACCACGAAGACTGAATACAAGTAATTTATTTTCAGCTGATTCTGGAACCGGATCCGGACCGTCCAATATAAGACGCGAAAGATTAATTGGTTTCTTTGATTCAGCAGAAATTTCTTTACCACCGATTTTTGTTTTAACGTCTTTCTTTTCATGGTCAAAATTCAATAAAGCCTCTTTCAATTTTAGAAAAGACTGGCGCTCTTTTTCTGGAGTAATTCGACGATTGAAAAGCGATTCAATCGGGGGATATTTTTCCTCTTCAACGTCAGTATTATCGTCATCGTCGTCGTCATCAACTTCGATTGGATGCGGGAACATTGGCTGGTTAAACATTGATGATGGATTCATGGTTTGTGAAGATAAACCGGTTGTTCCACGGACAGTTGAGTTAATGGCAGGGGGCGTTACAGGGGCCATGACATTCAAGTTCTCTTGAATAGGCTGCATTGATTTTTCACCAGCATCTGTACGTCGCCTCTTTGGCAAATTTCCGTCTGGTAAATCTACATCAATCGATTCAGATGTTTTATTTGTGTTATGAACTGATGATTGTTGTGTAGGAATAGACGCCGATTTTTCAACTTCAAGAGAGGATTTTCTTTGCCTTTTATTGGAAGTTTGGTTGGTGGTCTGTTGAGTATCGTTACCGACTGGTATATTATTTTGTGCATTTCCCATCTGATTCGCGATCATTCCAGTATTTTGATTTGTCACTACGCCGCCGGTTAAATCAACATTCTGATTACTACTTGTACTTGTTGATGCTTTATTAATGCTATTATTGGTTTGCTTTGTTAATTTGGGAGAATTTGGTTTATTAGAATTAGACCTTGCATTTGGTGTTTTACCCGCATTATTACCATGCCTTGACGTCGGAAGTGTTAGATTAAAATTACTTGGAGCCGCCGAAATGACATCCTTCAAATTTGGAGGTGGTGAAGTTCGCGGGATCGTAAATATATCAGCTGTGATATCCCCTCTGCGGCTTTTTTCCGCCACTTCATAGTACCATCTGAATTCGTTAAACAATTTTTCACAACTATTTAATTGCATGATCATCATCTTTCCTTCGGATAGTGCTTTTTGTAGATCTCCGATCATTTTTTTCAGCTTCAAAATTGTAATGATAGCGTTCGGCGCTTTATAAAAATGCCAAAGGTATGGGAGATACTCGTCCATCTTTTCGTACATTGGTTTGATTAATTCCATTTTTTCCGAAATGGCACTTTTCTCTTGGTCAGAAATTTCTATAGGCTTATAATTCACGTTTTCGTTTCGATATCCCTCGCGTATTTTGTTTATTTGTATCGTGGCCTCTGTTATTTCTGAATCGGTAGGAATTTTTTGTAGTTCATTTTTTGCTATTGATGATGCGGGTATAATACTAGCTTGGGAAGGTGCTGGTTGTTTTTGAATATTGCCGATGACAGGATGAGGTGCAGTATTAACAGGGATTGACGTTATATTCGGGACGGGGTTTGTGGATGAAATATTAAACGTGTATGGGATTACAGGGGTTTTCGCGGGTTGTTTTTTCATTGTAGATGGTGTTGTATTGATTACTCCGGGATTTATCAAAGAAGTAGCTGTCGGAACAGTCGCGGATGACAATTGATCAATATTGTTCAGGAAACCTTCGGCAGCAGGCGTGCCCGCCGTCGTTGGCATTTGAAAACTAGCAGCTTGCATTGCTTGGAGATTTCCAATCGATGGTCGAATATTGGCAGCTTGTAATAAACTGGGTCTCAACGCAGGATTTATTCCAGTCATAGGTCTTGCTTGTAGACCAATCGGTAATTGAACTTGACCAGCTGCAAGTTGAGCTGCTTGATTAGGGTTGATTAAATTTGGTGCCGTCACAGTTGCACCACCAGGATTTACTTGAGCGCCGTTTACATTTAATATAGGGCGAACAGCTCGAAGTTGATTTGCAAGCGCTGGAGTAGCAAGACGAAGTGAAATTCCAGCAAGCTTGTTTCTGACATCCTGAGTCAATTGAGTTTCAGGTGTTATCCCCGGGATTGCTTTGAGGATTTCAGCTTCATTTGCAGTTAATCGTGGATTGTTATTTTTTAGAATATTTTCAATAGTTTGTTTTAATCGTATTTGCATCATAAGATTTTGATGCTGCTGCGGAGATATTTGTGGTATTTGAGTTGAAGTAGCGATATTTGGTTGTTGCTGCTGTTGCTGCTGCTGTTGTTGTTGTTGAGCAGCCAATTGTTGCAATTGAAGTCGTTTCTGTTGAAAAAGAATTTGTTGTTGTGGTGACAGTTGTGATATTTGTTGTGGTGTTAATTTTGCTAATTGTGTTAGTTGTTGAGTTAATTGCAGCGATTGCAACTGCTGTTGACTCAATTGTTGTTGCAATTGCTGTTGATTCAAATGCTGTTGTAGCTGTTGTTGATTCAATTGCTGATTCAATTGCTGTTGTAACTGTTGTTGTTGACTAAATCGAATCTGTTGTCTTAGAAATTGCTGTTGTTGTTGTTGTAACATAGTTGCATTATTAATAGCATTATTATTAGTAGCAGTAACATTATTAGTTGCGGTGTTATTAATTATATTATTAGTAGCAGACGCATTATTATTGTTATTATTGCTGCTGCTGCTGCTGTTGTTGTTATTGTTGTTGTTGCTGTTATTGCTGTTGCTGTTGCTATTGTTGACATTTGCAGTAGTAATCGCAGTCGGTGGAAACATTTGTATTCTTTGCTGAAATAGATTCGATTGTGGCATTTGAGCTAAAAATTGGGCCGCCTGTTGCTGCTGTTGTTGTGTCTGTTGCTGCTGTTGCTGCTGCTGCTGTTGTTGTTGAGGTGTTTGATTTTGCATGACTCCGGGTCTGGGTGATTGTTGTTGTTGTTGATGTTGTTGCTGTGGTTGTGATTGTTGTTGAATTGATGGCACTTGGGGTGAGTGTTGAGCTGACATCATTTGTGGAGTTTGCGGTTGTGGTTGTGATGGAGTCAGCGATTGTAATTGTGGTGTCTGGGATTGCGATGATTGTTGTTGCTGCTGCTGCTGCTGCTGCTGCTGCAGTTGTTGTTGTAATTGATGTTGATGGAGTTGCATAACTAGTTGCTGCTGTTGTTGCGGAGTTAAATTTTGCAACATATGATTACGCTGTAATCGTTGTTGTTGAGCAACAGCTTGGTCCCGTCTATGAGCAGCCAACATGGCATTCTGTTGTTGCGCCTGTTGTTGTGCCTGTTGTTGCTGTTGCTGTTGTTGTTGTTGGAGTCGCTGCGCAACAGCATTTTGTTGTTGCTGCATAGCATATTGAGGATTCATCTCCATTAATTTATTTACTAAAAGATTCTGATACTCCGCTTTACTCTTAGCAATCTTATATATAGTATCTTCAAGAGTTTTTGCACGCGCAAAACATGTTGCTTTATCTTCATTTGGAGTAGTTTTGACTATGTTCGCGTGAAGGGTCGCAATTACTCTTTTCCGTAAATCTTCGTCTATTTCCTCCACGTTAAACTGTAGTGAGGAGTTGTTTCCGGATTTTAGCTGCTGATTTTGGTTGTCCATTCTCTCTCAGAGTTACCACCGTCAGAGATCGTTATAAAAAGTATTAAATAATAGAGCAATAAATGAAAATATATTGTATAAACGCTGCTTCTTTTATCTGCTATATGAGAAACTTGAATAGTTAGAAATGCAACAATGCTATAATTAACTGCGTCCCAAATACAAGGCGACTTAAATATCCACGTGGTATGTAAGAAAATATCCATTAAATCCGGATTTGTTTCTCCTTAATGTTAATGTTAATGTTTAAAAAAAAATGCCAACATCACCACCAACTTTATCAACATTGACCTACACTGCATGTTATTGCGAGTATGATTGTGTCGTAACTCGTTTCATCCGGGAACGATAAAGATTCTAGGAAAAATTTAAAATATATGCTATTTTTGCTGGTTTCTATTTCTAGTAAGAATAAACCGTAGCTCATTTGAATGGATCCCTTTTGTATTTATTAGTGTTGAATATCTTGCGGAAGGTGGCTTTTGGATCAATTCATAA
>CAJVPS010000261.1:0-29278 GCA_910591765.1 Ambispora leptoticha
ATAAATAAAATAATTCTTTTATTTTTATTTAATTATTTAGTTTTTATATTTTAGTTTTTATCTTTCTTTAGTTATAGTCTTCTTTGATTAATAGTAATTTTACTATTTAATCATTTCAAATCTTGAATTATATCAATTACTAGTGGCTTTACTCAGTTAATCTTTATAATTTCTTGGATTTATTCTTTCTTTCTTTATTTATTTTTCCCTTTATTAAGATAATATTTGTAGATATTGACATAGATCTTAGAAATCTTTATCATTATTGAAAATATAGTCTAATTTCTCTCTCTTTATTCTTTAATTATTTCAGTCTCTCCCAATTCTATATCATTAAGATGAATTCAAGTGAAAATTCACTTACCAATTTACTGTAATAGTATTTATAAAAATAGTGATTATATTAATTATATTGATATTTAAATTAGTAATAGCATTAATTATATTGATAGAATTAGTATTTGACATCATATTGATATTTAATTATATATTTTCTGTAGATGAATTGGCATTAAGTGAACTTGTATTAGCAATTTTTGGTTTTTCAAAGCTTATACTAAAAAATATTTATTTAGTTTTAATTAAAGCATTTGAATATATACACAGATATAACTTATATCAAATTACTGAATTATAGTATTGACATTTAGAATTTTTACAGTATTTAGATTCTGCAAGCTATTGTCAAAATCTAGTAATATGACCAATTTGATTAAAAATATTCTCTTATAGAACTTCAAGAAGTCATAATGATAATATTTTATAATATTTATTTAAAATATGTATAACAATAAAGATATAGATGTAAATATTGTTATTCATTAATTTTTCTGATTTATCATTATTTATTAAGTACAAATATCTTAAATGATAATAATTTATGAACTTAACCATATGTTTAATTATGTATAGGTATTTATAATATTAATTAGTAACTATGTACTTAATATATATAGGCACATCTCTAGGTATGTATGTAGTATATGTAGAAATTACATATTAGTACCAGTGATTTACTTCTTTTAGTATCATGTTTTTAATTTTTTAATGTCAGAATTCTGTATTCAGGATTTTTGTGAGTTTGAGATTGCATTTGTTGGATTAATCAATTGTCAAGATTATTGTTATCAGAATTTCATACTCAAAATCTTCTAAAAAATTGTAATAATATTACCATTTTTCTTAAAAATGGTCTAAAAAGTTATCTCAAAACTAAGATAATTAATAGATAGACTTTTACTAAAGAAGCTGAAAGAATTTTTAGGACTCCATCAAAAAAAGAAAATAAGTTTATATCTTCTCAAAATTACAATAATCATCATATTTTGATGACCTCATTTCTATAGCATTTGTATCTTATTTGAAAAAATACTTTTCTCAAAAACTATCTGAACAAGTTATTCAAAAACAAAAAAATCATAATAAAATGAATCTTTATCAAAGAATTAAAAGGCTTTTTAGAACTCCATTGGGAATAAAAAAAGATTTATATATATGTTCTCAAATCATTTCTATTTTTGATATCATTCCTAATACCATTAGAAACTAACAATTTTATTCGAAGATTTTATTATAAGCAATCTAAGTAAATTATTCAAGAAATTGAAAAACTTTTAGAGTTTAACAAGAGTAGAGAAAATTCATCAATATCGATGATGCTTTCTTTTTGCCAATGATCAACACATTTTGATGACATCATTCTGTATACCCCTAACATTAATTAAGTTCACATGTGATAAATGCCAACCAAACAAACATAACAATTATTATAAAACTGACCGCAACTACAAATATATGAATTACAGTTTGCACGGAAGTAATTTTCTAAGTAGGGCAACATACTCTAAAATAAATCAACACGTGATATATCTTCCCTTCCAAGTTTGAATGTAAATTGACATGTTAAGTATTACTAGCAATATTTTCTTTCATAATCTATCGAATGAGATTAAATTTAATTGTACATATATTAACAAACGAAAAATTAAACAAAGTTAAAGAGTAATTTCGTATGTTCGAAAGTAATAAATACAAATGAAATGATAATTACTCAATGAATTTATTTATTTATCTCATTTAAAATTATTATTGTAAACTATCATAAATCCTGGTGAATAATCACCCTCTTTTTGCAATGGAGTAGCCAAAATTACTAATAAAGCTGGTCAAAATGGTTATTATGCGGCCAAGTGTACTTACTTTCAGGGAGTACTTACTCACAGGATTTTGCTGTTTAAATATACATAAATTTAAAGTTAATAGAAATATACACTTGAGTAGAAAAGTAATTAAAATAATTTTTTGGTTCGCTGTGATTCTCGTTAAAATCACGTCCGTACTGGTGACAAGTAAGCGAAAAATATAGCATATGTCGGCATAAATTAACAGGTTATTTATCATTTCTTGTGCACATCTCAACAGATACATACAACTAATAATATGTCCACCATTACATTCCGTGCAGACTGTATAGAAGGTGCGTGTTATTTCGGAACGCCCATGGACATTACTTTGAAACTTTGTTTGCTATTTTAAAATTACGATTTTCGAAATAACGTCCATAGGCGTTATTTCGCGAAAATACGGAAATGATATATATGCTATATCGAGTATATTTCTTCAAAACTTGACAAATAAAACTAGATTTTATCAACCTGTGCAAATTTGATGTTTAAACGAAGAGTTCAAAAAATCGAACATGACCCAATAAGAAACGAAGCAATTTCGGTATGATAAGCAACCAATTTCATCAGATTTGGCCAAAGAAAACAACTCATAAATAGATTATTACAATCAACATGTTTTGGTGCAGGAATTATTTTAAAATAAATAATTATAAGACTTTAGAAAAGACAAAAGGAAAAAATAGATAAGTCTCAATGTTTAGTTTCAAGCTGCTTTTTGTATAAGCTCTCATTGATCAGCTTAATGATTTCCGGTATAACTTCGAAAAGTGAATGTATCGTTGCCGTCATAACAAGAAATCCAAAATTTTGGAATCATGCGAGAAAATCTTAAACTTGTACCCTAATTAGTGATGTATCTATAAGTAATTATTTGTATTGTTCCGCACTACCTGAACAAAATTCCTTACCTTTATATATAGTATTAACATTAATACCGCTTCGCAAATTTCTTAAAAAAGTCCTTGCTTTGTGTTATCAACATTAACGTACATCCTGTAATAATAATAATTTCTTACAAAAATACTGATTTTGCGAACCCAAGATTTGATTATCATTAGAAATTTCTTATAAAAGTTCGTATCGTACGTTATTCTTTTGCTTATCGAAATGTTTATTTTTTTATTGTTCATAATAATTTTACTTTATTTTTACTTTAAAATTTATTAATTTCTTTTATATTGAAGTATGATCATATTCCTTTTTGTAAAAACTTTCACAATTTGCACTTTAGTCCGCGGATTCAGTACTGAATTATGATCGATAATTTAGTTATAGCCAAATTGTATATGAAGGTTGGTTCTCGAAGGTCTGAGAGATAGGAAATATGTGGTTTGAAGAAAAATAAATAAATAAAAATTATTCAACTCTTATCTAATAGAGCTTCGACTTTATTTCTTTTCTTAACAAAATCGATAGCTTTATTTCTTTTGTGCATTCTTTGATTATCCTGTTATAATTTATATTATTCTTTGGAATAAACCTATTTCTTTTGGAGATCTGTTAGTAAACTTTTGTAGTTATTTTGTTATTAAGTATGGTGCAAAAGTCTAAAGACATCAAATATTTAATTAATATTTTAAATTGTAAAGAGATTTTATTTTATATATATAAATATTAAAACAAATATCTTATATTCTATGATATTACATATTTATTTTGTTTGTTGTTTTATAAAAAATACTTGTAGTTAGTCATTTTTTAATGTCAATTTTAATAGTAATAATCAAATTTTCAGCGCCTGATATATCACGTGCACTATTTTTGATTGGCTAAATTTCAACATGCAAAATTTATTTTAGAATTGCATAAATTAAACTTAGCATAGCACATGATACCTTATTTGGAAATAATAATTCGATTTTAGCATCTTATTTGGAAATGATAATCCTTCAAAATTTCAATGGTGGTGCAATATTTGATGTGACTAAGCTGCTGTTTGCACCAAATTTTGCAAACAATTGGTTGTTGTTTTTATAGAATTAAAATATTATTTTATACTTTATCTTTGTCCTTGAATTTCTTTACTTTCGATTACATAATATCCGTGTAAGATTAGCATTATGAGACCTTTAAGAATCTCACTGCGTAAATCATTCAGTCTAACCCCCCGGAACTTTAATTGACAACAATATTTTTGATATTATATGTAATCGGACGATCAAACCAATTATATGTACATGTAGCACATGTATCGGTATTACAAAAATGTGACGATCCGGAGTAATGAATATTTTTGGAGAAATAATCAATTTAGTCCCTAATCCGGGAATAATTAATATTTTTCGGAAAATACATGTATATGTAATAATAAGTTCAGTCCCTATAAAGGACCGAAAATGTGACGATCCGGAGCAATTAATTTTTTTGCAGAAAATACATGTAGTATCAATAATTGACGACCCGGAGTAATTAATATTTGTAGTGATCAATTTAGTCCTTATAAAAAGACCGAGAACAATATTGCTTTTATTAAAAATCCTTCTTTTCAATATCTTTTAGCTGAAAATATGCTCGATACTTATTTTTTTGAACAACAAGATGGCTCACGAATTGCATACAAGATTCTTGAATCGCGCAAGTTGGAAGATTTGAAAAATGAACCTCCACTTGTGTTAATCATGGGATTGTAAATATTCTAATTCTTAGAAGCTTTAGATATTTTAATTATTTATTCTAATTTTCAATTGAAATACATTGGTTAAGGTGGGCTACTAAAGAGCTTTTTATGGGTCTAGAAGAAGGTTATGTATAGATAATTTTATTTTGGGTATGAAGTTTCTTGCGTATAGAAAAGAGGCTGATATCAATTTTAATTATTATTAGAATTGGCCAAACATCGAAAAGGTTTGTCATATTTCCTTATTCATCCTATTTATCTTTAAAATTCATTCTCGACCAATATACAAATTGTTCATTCATCAGTAATCTTGTTTGATAACCGTGGCATGGGAGAATCGAGTGTTCTTAATGCTAATGATCCGATCTCGATTGATTTGATGGCGCAAGATACAATTGCATTGGTCAAGCATCTTGGAATTAAACGATTTAATCTGTTGGGATACTCTATGGGAGGTAATGTTCAAGATCTAAATATTTAACATATGTGCTTCAAATGGTGGTTTTGATTCAGATCTTTGGTTTCGGTATATATTGATTTTATAGGTTCTATTGCACTTAGCGTTGCCTTGAACGTTCCATCGGATCTTAAACTGGAGAAACTGATTCTTTGCGCATGGCATGTAGAATATTTTTTGGTTGATTTATAAAACCATCTATTAACTTGTATTCTTCATTCCTGATACATACAGTGCATCTCAAACTTTGCCGAATCCGTTCTTCGAAGCTCAGTATAACTTAGCAGAATTTGATTACCCGAAAAGCGTCCAAGAACAAAAGGACATGCTCATGAAAATTTTTGAAAAAGGAGCCGCTGATTATATGCTTGAGCATCCGGACAAGTTTGATAAATTTGTAGAAATTGCGTTCAAAATTCGTCGTCCACATGAGATTTTCAGTTTCGTATATTTTTATTATGCTTATGATTCGTCTCGAGATTGAAAAATGAAAATTTGGTTTATTTGTAGAACGACAATGGGAGGCTATAAAACATATGGATTTTGTTTCGAGATTCCAAGCAATCAAAGTGCCAACTTTAATAATTCATGGTGAAGACGACGAAATAATTCCTATTCAGCAAAGTGAATTGCTTGCTCGTGAAATTCCTAAGAACAAGTTTTTGAGGATCCCAAACGTTGGACATTCGTAAGTGCAAATTTCAATTTTCTTTCAAAATTCCATTAAAAAGTTATTCACAGTTATTTGAAATTTTAAGGCTCTTTCTATTGGAGATTGAATCCCTTGATTCAATCAATAATTTTTTGCTTGATGGACGCTTGATGAAATCATGATGTCGAAATTCCATTTTAAACTATAAAATATTTTTTAATATTGACTGATCATGATTAAAAAAATATGTAATCGAATAATATCTTATATAATATTTTATGTATACTAATTAAGCAAACCTATATCAGGTATCAGTTGTCATAATAAAATTAATAATATTTATGATCGTGATCTATCCGGGTTTGCAAAGAGAGTTTGATATGCTGTTACGTGAGGAATTAATAAAAGTTAATTTGCGTATCTTTTGGATTATAGGAGTTGGGAGAGAGTTTATTAAAGTCGTGTAGATTTTGGTTCCTTTACCGATATCATTGAGCAAAGTGAATATGGAGAGTATCTTGAGTAATACTTCTGCATGATTTCCTCCCTAAGTTTGATCGCGATTCTAACGGATGCTTTTTCTAGATAAAGGCCTTAAACTCTTCAATCTAATAATTACGATGCCTTTTCTGGGCTAAAGATCTAACCAAAAATATATCGATGTTTACACTTTTTTGCGTAAATGATCTAACCAATAAACGGAATAACGATTACAAGCAGCGAAGGGGGAAGAATCGTACGCGATTCTGGCAGAGTATCGGTAAGTGTTGCTTTGTTAGTAAGTAATGGGTAAAAAGTAATTAATTGTTATTCGTTATTTTAATTATTGATTATTAATTAATTATCTTATTTACTTTTTAAGTACACCGTTTTATACATTTTTTTATGTTATTATTCGACCATTACATTATTAAGGTCTTTCACATGCGTTTTATTGTTTACAATAGAATTTAAAATATAATAATAAGAGTTTGAAAACAATTAAACGAAAAAAGTTCCTCGAAGGATAATAAATAGCGCTTGGAGTGAAAGAAAAATTACGATAGAATTTCCAAGAATGGACGTAGTTTTATCGTTGAATTTGATAAATTCACTAATTCCAGAAAAATTACGATAGAATCTGCATTGTGCACTAATTGACGATCTTACGCAAGTTATAGCGGTTTTTCAGCATTCTTTTAGCACACCATGAATCGCATAACTACAGCCCCTTTCATAAGATAGTTAGTTGCATAATTTCAGCATAATTTGCAGCGTATTTTTCGCACAAAGATTGTGTAAACGTTTGTTTCATTGTCACGACAAATGGATATGTTTTACAACATAGATTGTGTAAGATTTCTGCAAATTTTTGTCAAAACTTTCAGCACAATCATTTTTTGCTATCTTTCTTTGATATGGTATTATTTGATTGATATCATAGTAAAATATGGGATAGTTAGCTTATTCTTTAAATTTAGCACAGAAATTGTATTGATGTAATGGAAAGTTTGTGATAAGTAGTAAGAGGAAAGTAATAACGAGAAATAAAAAAAATAAATATAAGGTTTTCTTTTAAAAAGAAGTAATTGCGTACAATTCGCCCCAAATAAAAAATACAGTCAGACCGCTTTATAGTCACACCTCTTTATAGTCACCTTTTTTATAATCACCTTTTTTAAGTTTCCCAGCTACTAATTAACTATAATTAAAAAAATCTCTTTATAGTCACACCTCTCTTTAGTCATCAATTTTGCTTTCCTAAGTGTGGAGACTATAGAGATGTCTGACTGTATTTACACTTTATAAAAACGTTGTAGTGATTACAATCGTAATTGTAAGTTCGTCGTGTTGGTTAGGTTCTTTACACCAGAAAAGATAATATATTGGTTAGGTACTTTGTACCAGAAAAGACAAGTTATTGGTTAGTTTCTTTGTGCCAGAAAAGAAAACAAATTGGTTAGATTCTTTGTGCCAGAAAAGGCATTGTGTGTTGGTTAAGCCCTTGATCCAAAAAAAGGCAGCTAATTAAGTAGAATAATTTAAGGCTTTTACCTGAATAAAGTATTGATTAGAAATAATAGAATAAGCATACAATCCCTTCTTCCCTCTTTAACCTATCCCGTAACTTTCACGTTCAAAATCTTTTATTTACTCACCTTCCTCTCCATAATTCACACATTAAACAATATCTGTAGATATCTGCATAGGGCTTAGAAATAAATATTATAGTTAATCTAATTATTCTCTTCAAATTTATTATAAATAAAATGGATCACTTAATCTTATCATTATACGTGATGAGCGTTGTTTAAATTGCTAGAACTAACAACGAGTATCATTTTACCTTCTCAGCTGAAAATTCCAAAGCAAAGCGTAGCATCCAAAAATGGCGTTTATGATGCTCAGCATGAGTATTAGAACAGTTTCTTGAGCCTCTTAAAAGTAAACTAATTTTGGAACATAAACAAAAACTGGATGATAGACTTTTCCCAAAAGTTAAATTCATGATCAAGGTATTTATTATTTAGATTCTTAGAATGAAGATTCAAGCAAGCAAGGTAACCATAAATAGAATGCGTTATTTCGGCATGATTCATTGAATATTCATTAGTAACTGGATTGTCAGTTATCCCATGGCAACCAACCAATGCATTTAAGAGCGGTCCGAATCTATTTTTGAAAAATTTTATTGTATCACAAAACGAAAGCACCTTTCACTTTAAAAAATGTCCATTTTTATCTCTGGAGTAATTTGCTTTGAATTGTGTATATTTCAATAAAACTTTATTTCTCCAAGTCTTTTAAATTTATTTTTTCATGATTCCAGGAAGAGTAATATCCATTATACAATGGTCCATCCAACCAGGTTGCTTTATAATTGACCCAAAAGCCCCTTTTTGCGAGATATTCAATGTTGGTAAATCTTTCAAAAGGAATCCATTCGAATATTTCATCCCATTTATTAACTTTGTTGCATTTTTTTATAACTTATCTTCACTAGACAATAAATTCGTTTGTGATATCATCACAGTTCCAATTTTCTTGAAAACGCCAACAATTACTACAGATTATCACGCCAACTAAACCTGTATATGGGTTAATAATAAGAGCAGCCAATAATCATTTGACTTTACGAGCATAAGATAAAAGTATGTTTTTAACCTGACACATTCTGTAAAGCATACTTTTGGATTGATAATGTAATGTGCAGGTTTTATGAGAAATTCTGCATATGCACACATATAGGTTTCTAAACATATAACGATAGTATCTCACCCAATACAATACATATTGATGAATTTGCAGGTAATCATAACCCTTTTAAAGATTAACTCTTCTTTCCAAACCTACTCATAGAACATTTTTCGATGTAAATGTAGTTCGTGCAGAAGGTTTATCGTATCGTTCTCAACACGTTGGATACATGTAAATGGAATGTATCATACATGTACACTCCCCGGTCAAAAGTGTCCAACCACTTTAAAACCGGATAAAAATTCACAAACTTCAACAATTAATTTCTTGACAATTTATAAACAAACATTATAGAAAATTTATATCATTTTATTGAGAAAAACATGAATTTTATTAATATTCAATTGGATTTCCATGGCTATCTAATACTGTTTGAACCCTTCTTGGCAAACTTTCAACTAAATCTGTTAAAATTTCAGGCACAATTTTATTCCACTCCTCCAAAATTACCATTAATTTCACAATATTTTTTGGATGAGATTTATGTTCTCTAATCCTTCTTTCAAAACATCCCACAAATATTTAATTGGATTAGGATCTGAACTTTATGCAGATCATGGAAGACTTAATATCAAATTATTCTCTTTTCATTGATTGATCATTCTTGCCTTATGTATTGAGGATTATCATCTTGAAAAATATATTGTGAATTGTTTTCTAAATTATTATAAAAGAATAAAAAAGTATTTTCTAATATGTCTAAATATATATAGAACCTGTTATTCTATCTAAAACTTGAATTAAAGAACAAATTTTATCTTTCACAAAATATCTTTATATCATAACTCTTAATTTACAGATTTTACAGCTGGAATTAAGCAACTCACATCATATTTTTCATGTAATCTATACCAAATCCAATAATATGCATCATTTTGAAATAATATAAAGTGAAATTCATCATTCTAAATAATAAAATTCCATTTATCATTCTAATTTTTTCTTTCATGACATCATTCTAGTCTTTTTTACAATTTTGTTCAAAAATAAATGGTTTTTTCTTTTCAGCTCATTCATAAAATTTCTCAATATATAAAGTATGCTTTATAGTATTAGAAAATACTGAAATTAATAAAATTTTTTTGTCATTTTTTCTAGTGATTGTTGCTGATCTTCCTTATCTAATTTTACAAGATTTCTTGTTTCTCTTTCTGTGAGTTTTGATAGCCTTCTGAATGCAGAGCATGTAATATTTCCTGAATTTTTATATTTTGTTATAATATCATGAATAATAGTTTTAGAATGTTCAAGAATTTCTTTAATATTTTGTTCACTATAGCCTCCTTTCCAGAGATCTATAATCTCTCCTCATACAAACTCAGTAAATTTACACCTTTTGGATATTGTAAAAGAAAAAAAAATTTATTTTCAGGTAGCTGAAGTCAAGAGCTGCATGGAAAAAAAATTTTATTTATTCATGCTTAATAGTTTTGGCATAATCTTATTTTAAAAGGTAATGATCTGTAATCTTAAATCAGGTGGTCGGAGACTTTTGACCGGAGACATGTACGGTACATATATCTACGATATTGCAAGTCCAAAAAGAGGAATAAAATAAAAACGCATACATGTACATTTGCAGATCGTTAGCGCACAATAAATCATATCACTATCATTTCAAGCAATGCGCTTTTTGTAAAATGATCTCAACTATGGAATCAAATGCTCATCGTAACAAATGTTCGTATTATCAAAAAGATAATGGATATGATGAATATTTAGTTCACAATACTCATGATTGTAACAAATGTGCTCGTTGTCAAAAAAAGTATGACTGCAATGACTGTTTCAAATACCACAAAGAAATTTATAACAATGAATTGTCTAGCGGAGATGAAGATATCGACAGTCTAATAAAAGAATGCAACAAAATTAATAATAAATATTATAAATTATTTGAATGGATTCCTTTTGAAAGATTTATCAACGTTGAATATCTTGCAAAAGGCGGTTTTGGGACAATTTATAAAGCGACCTGGCTAGATGGACCATTAGATTATTTGTATCCTAAGTGGAATCATGAAGAAAATAAATTTAAACGAAGAGGAGAAATTGAAGTTGTGTTGAAATCATTACACAATTCAAGACAAATTACTCAAGAATTTATAAACGAGGTAAATGAACATTTTTTAATGTGAAAGAAACTTTTTGTTTTCTGACACACTCGAATTTTTCAAAAATAGATTCAGGCTGCTCTTAAATGTAGTTGGGGTTATTACGGAATAACTAAAAATCCGGCCACAAATGAATATTCAATAATGATGGATTATGCAAAAGATGGTGATCTCCGTAAATATATTAATGCAAACCACGAAAAATTGACTTGGGAAGCCAAATTAGGTTATTTATATAATATTATCAACAAGCTGGAAATCATTCATAGAGAAAAGTTTGTACATCGTGGCTTACATCCTGGCAATATATTAATAATACGTAACACTCCTCGTATTGCTGGTTTTGGACTTAGCATTTCAACCAATATGGAAAAATCTAACCAAGAAATTTATGGGGTACTTCCTTATATGAGTCCAGAAGTATTAAGGCGAAAGCCATACACAACCGCTGCGGATATTTATAGCTTTGGCATGGTTATGTACGAAATTGTAACAGGCGAACGACCATTCGGTGAGCGGAGTCATGATCATAATCTTGCATACGATATCTTCAAAGGAGTACGACCTACGTTATCAAATAATGTTCCTGGATGGTGCAAATTTATTATTGAAACATGTTGGGATCCTATTCCAGAAAACAGACCAACTACTGAGGAACTTAAAGACTTTATTCACTCTATCTACAAAGACAATGAAGTTTATTGGGTGCTGAACGATTTGCATTTTCAGTTCTATAGTTCTTTAGAATATCCTAAAACAGATGGAGATATTAAAGAGTGTCTTAAATTAGAGAGACAAAATTTAAAAGAACTTGACGAGGCGATGAGTATTCCTATAAATATAAATAAAAAACAACAAATCCACCCAAATGCAATTTACACGAGTCGAATGTTTACTTCGAAATTAATATCAATCCCAACTGATACAGGTAACATACATTTATTTTTATTTTCAATCAAAAAATAACATCTCAGATTTGTTTTAATATTTAAAACATTTAGGTTCTACAAATGTTGATTTGTATGTTCCTATTGAAGGTAAAAACATATTACTTTATATACAATATCGATATATCGATATACATGACATGTATTAAGAAGATTCTCGTTTTCACAGAATTTGATATAAATATCGATACCAAATCAACAAATGTCAATTTTTATATATCAAACGAAGCAAATGAAGGTAAAAACACTATTTTTGAAAAGTGCAAAAAGATCGATATTAAAAATGCTTGTTTGCATATGATATAGACGACGTCAAATCAACAAGCGCAAGTTTAAAAGAAAAACTACAAGCTCATAATAGTAGTAAATCCACTCCTTTTCGTCATTACTATTGTTGCAATGAGTGTTTGGATTATTACCGGCTTTACAAAACTAGGTTCTCTAGTGAAAACAAGGATATCAACAATCTAATAAAAGAATGCATGAAAATCAGAAGTCATTTCCAATGGATCCCTTTTGAAAAATTTACTAATGTTGAATGTCTTGCAAAAGGCATTTATAAAGCGTCACTATGCTATTACAAGTGGGATCGTGGAGAAAATAGATTTGTACGATCTAATTACGAAGTTGTACTAAAATTACGTGATTCAAAGCAGATTATAAAAGAGGTAAAAATTGTACAATTTTTAATGTGCAAACAAGACTTTTTTATATAATTAAATTATTCAACAATAGGTTCGGACTGCTCTAAATTACAGTGATGATTACTTTGGAATAAATTATTATGGAGTAACAAAAACCCTCGCTACGAATGAATATTCGATAGTAATGGGTTATACAAAAATAGACTATAGGGGAGAGTTAGATCTTCATAAATATATTAGTTCCAACTATGAAGAGTTGACGTATGAAGAAAAACTGAAATACTTATCTTGGATTATCTCTTCTTTAAGAAAAATTCACGAAAAGCAATTGATGGATAGTGACTTTCACCCTGGAAATATATTGTTGCATATTGATGTTTTCAATGCCAACTTTGGTACCAGCCCAGCAGTTATAAAAAATCAAGTAATTTACGGAATACTTCCTTATATGAGCCCAGAGGTATTAAGTGGAAAAAGATACACTATAGCTGCAGACATTTATAGCTTTGGGCTCATTATGTACGAGATTGTAACTGGCAAAACGCCATTCTGTGAACGAAGTTATGATAGAGATCTCGTATTAGATATCTATAAAGGAGTGCGGCCTATGATACCTAATAATATTCCCGGATGTTGCAAATTTATTATTGAAAAATGTTGGGATCCTATTCCAGGAAACAGACCAACTACTGAGGAACTTTATTGGTTTATCTACTCTATCTTTTCTGATTCTGAAGATTATTGGGAGCTGAATTCTTTACATTTTCAGTACTACAGCTCGTTAAAATCTACAAATGAAATTATAGAGTATCATAGAGTCGAGAGAAGGAATTTGATGTTGCAAGCTGCTGATGTTTATGACTTTGGAACGATTTTGTACGAAATTGTTACTGGTGAATCATTTTATAAAGAGAGTCATCACGATAAAGAACTTATATACAACATTTATAAAGGAATACGACCTATGGTACCAAGTTATATTCCCGGATGGTACAAATTTATCATTGAAAAATGTTGGGATCCCATTTCAGAAAACAGACCAACTGCTGAGGAACTTAAAGACTTTATTGGATCTATCCTCCTTCCATTTACTTACAAGAAACTGAATGTCTTGCATTTTCAGTATTACAGTTCTATAGAATATCCTAAGACAAATGAAGAAATTAAAGAGTGTCTTGAATTAGAATCTAAAAAATTAAAAAACCATGACAAGGCGATGAAGTTACAAAAAAGTATTCCTACAAATGTAAACAAAAAACAAAAAATCCACTCAAATGCAATTTACACCCCTCAAATGTTTACTTTAAAATTAGTATCAGTCCCAACTGATACAGGTACGCATATTTATTTTTTATGCGATCAAATTGACATTCAGATTGATTGAAATATACCAAATATTTATTTAGGTTCTGCAAATGTTAGTTTGTATGTTCCAAATGAAGGTAAGATAAAATTGCTATTTTCCATAAAAATAAGTAAAATCGATATTAATATATTAAAGACGCTTGTTTTCATGTGATAAAGATATCAATGTCAAATCAACAAGCACAAATTTATATGTAGCTGACGAAGCAAATGAAGGTAACCACATCACTATTAGACATTCTTTTTTATTAATTAATTTAATTCATTACTTTTTTATGATTTAAAATCCAATACAATTAGATGAAATTAAAGAGAATGCGAGGCACATACAAGAAAAACTAAAAATTCATGATTGCAATAAATGCACTCGTTGTCAAAAAAATGATCGTTGCCGTGGATGTTTTGACTACCACTATCAACGTTATAAATCTGAATTAACTAGCGAAAGCAAAGATATCGACAGTCTTATAAAAGAAAGCATGACAATCAGAAGGCATTTTCAATGGATCCCCTTTGAAAAATTTGCCAATATCGAATATCTTGCCAAAGGTATTTATAAAGCATCACTATACTATTACAATTGGAATCATGAAGAAAATGAATTTAAACGATCTAATGAGGATAAACGCGAAGTTGTGTTGAAATTGCGTGATTCAAAACAAATTCTAAAAGAGGTAGAAATTGTACAATTTTAAAGTATACACAGGACTTTTTTTAATATAATTAAAACTTTTCAATAATAGGTTCGGATGGCTCTAAGCTACAGTGATCATTACTTTGGAATAAGTTATTATGGAATAACTAAAAACCCATTAACAGACGAATATTCGATAGTAATGGGTTATCCAGAAGAAGATATAATGTATGATATCAATTGTAATATTCACAAATATATTAATTCCAACTACAAGGAATTAACTTGGGAAGAAAGATTAAGATATTTACAGTATATTGCCTGTGCTCTAAAAAAAATATACGAAAAGAAACTAGTGGATAATGACTTTCACCCTGGAAATATATTGTTTCATATTGATGCTTTTATTACTGATTTTGGACTTACCGACACAGCAGATATAAAAAATCAAGAAATTTACGGAATACTTCCCTATATGAGTCCAGAGGTATTAAGTGGAAAACCATACTCTAAAGCTGTAGATATTTATAGTTTTGGGATGATTATGTACGAGATTACAACAGGTGAACGACCATTCGATACGCGGAGCCATGATAAAGATCTTGTATTAGACATCTATAAAGGAGTGCGACCTACGATACCAAATAATGTTCCCAAATGGTGCAAATTTACCATTGAAAAATGTTGGGATCCTATTCCTGAAAACAGACCAACAGTTGAGGATCTGAGTGATTTTATCTTATCTATCCTCGATAAAGGCTATGTCAACTATAGTTGGTGGAAACCGGATACTTTGCATTTTCAGTACTACAGTTCTTTAGAATATCCTAAAATCAAAAAGTATCTTAAATCAGCAAGTAAGATGTTTGCGAAGATGAAATCACAAATAATTATTCCTAAAAATACAAACAAAAAACATCAAGTTCACTCAAATGCAATTTACACCAGTCGAATCTTTACTTCGAAATTAATACCAATATCAACTGATACAGGTACACAATTTGTTTTTTATATTAAATCAAAATGACATTGATTAAACATATCAAATATTTATTTAGGTTCTACAAGTGTCAGTTTGTATGTTCCAAATGAAGGTAAATTCACTTTACATTTGATATTATTCTCATCAATTTCTGGCCATCTATTAATTTCATTGGTTTTTTTTGGTGATGGGAACAGATTTTGATATTATTATACCACACGAAATCGAAAAAAATGAGGATATGCCTGAGTAATTTGCAAGAAAATCATGGCTTTGGACATTTACTTTAGCTGATTTTATAACTAAAGTGATTTCAACTTTATGTGTCTACGCGTCCATTTATTATTATAACCGTTATCAAAATTTATGATTTATATGCGTATTTAAGTTGTTTTCATGGAGAAATAAATGTTTTTGTCTAGTTTCCATTATCGTATAATGTTAGGGTTTAGACAAATGAGTCTTTTACGCGTACACACTACTAAACCTATTTATGTATAAATCACTCTATAACGGAAAGAGTATCAACGAATCAAAACATTTAATGCAAACATTGTGTTAAAATCGTTACGTATTTTTTAAAGCATACCAATACGTCGTAGCTACAATATTGTAACTAAGAATCATGCTAAAACGAATACTCGAATAGCAATGGATAGAGATCAGAGATAAGGAGCAATTGAGACACTGGTGTTCAGAAGTATTTTTGATATATCGATGTGTGTTAATCAGTCGATCAAATCAATTGCATATATTATCGTTATTTAGCTCATACTGAAACCTGATTATATGGGCCGAAAATGTGACAGTCAGAAGTAATTTAAAGACCGAAAAAATATTGCTGTTTATTACATATTCTCTTTTTACTGAAATATGCTCGAGACTCAATTTTTTGAACAACAAGATGGTTCACGTATTGCATACAAGATTCTTGAATCGCGCAAGTTGGTAGATAAAAATGAGACTCCCCTTGTGTTCATCGTAGGATTGTGAATATTCCATTTTAGAATTTTTTAGATGTTTTAAATTTTATTTTATTCTAATTTTTCAATTGAAATACTTTGATTAAGGTGGGCTGTTAAAGAGGTTTATATGGAACTGGATGAAGGTTAAGTATAGATATCTTTATTTTGGGTCCTTGTATAAAGTTTCTCACGTATAGAAAGTAGCTGATACCGTTTTAAATGATTATTAGAATTGGCCAAACATCGAAAAGGTTTGTCATAGTTCCTTATTCATCCTATATATCTTTAAAATTCATTCTCGACCAATATACAAATCGTTCATTCACCAGTAATCTTGTTTGATAATCGTGGAATGGGAGAATCGAGTGTTCTTAATGCTAATGATCCGATCTCGATTGATTTGATGGCGCAAGATACGATTGAATTGATTAGGCATCTTGGAATTAAACGATTTAATCTGTTGGGATACTCTATGGGAGGTAATGCCCAAAATCTAAATATTTAACATATGTTCTTCAAATGGTGGTTTGATTCAAGATCGTTATTCTTTGTATTTTTAATTTTATAGGTTCTATTGCACTTAGCGTTGCCTTGAACGTTCCATCGGATCTTAAACTAGAGAAACTGATTCTTTGCGCATGGCATGTAGAATATTTTTTGGTTGATTTATAAATCATCTATTACTTACATTCTTCATTCCTGATACAGTGCATCTCAAACCCCGCCGTATCCGGTTTTCGAAATTTGGTATAACCTTACAGAGCTTGATTTACCGAAAAGCGTCCAAGAACAAAAGGACGTGATGATAAAAAGTCTTGAAAAAAGCTCTTCTGATTATCTGCTTAAGCATCCGGACAAGCTTGATAAATTGACGAAAGTCATGTTCAACACTCATCGTCCATTTGAGATTTTCAGTTTGTACATTTTTATTATGCTTAAGATTCGTCGTCTCGAGGTTGGAAAATGACAATTTGGTTTATTTGTAGAACGACAGTGGGAAGCTATGAAACTTATGGATCTCGTTTCGGGATTCCCAAAAATCAACGTGCCAACTTTGATAGTTCATGGTGAAGACGACGAACTAGTTCCTATTCAGCAAAGTGAATTGCTTGCTCGTGAAATTCCTAAGAACAAATTCACGAGGATTCCAAATGTTGGACACATGTAAGTGCAATTTCAAATTTTCCTTTTCAAGCGCCTCCATTAAAAGTTATTCACGCGTTATTTGAAATTTTAAGGTTTTTTTTATCGGAGCCTGAATCCCTTGGTTTCATCAATGACTTTTTGCTTAATGAAAGTTTTTAATGAAATCATGACGTCGAAATTCCATTTTAAACATCAAAAGATCATTTAGTTTAATATTTAATGTTTAACTGACCATAATAAAAAACTATGTAGTCGAAATAGCATATATACATGTTGTGATACTTTATTAGAAATATTCACACCTTGTCGTTATACATCTAGCGATACGATGGCCTCAAAAGTATCACACAATCAAAAATTCTATAATATTTAAGACTCAAGAAACTAGTATAGCTTTAATTATAAAATCATGAAGAAATTTTTTATGCTACTATCAATGTAATCGGAATCGAGCGATACTGTATAACGTCATAAGATTGCTTTATAAATTGATCCAACTCAAGATATTCAATGTTGATAATTGTTTCCAAAGGGATCCCATTCAGAACCTTTAACGTTAATTCTTTCAATGTTATATAGAAACATCAACAATCAGTACGTTTACCATATTATTAATTATTATAAACTGATTACTTTATATTTCGACAATACCATGATTATACGGTTTAATATATAAATTGTTATTTACAGTGGAAATTATCGATTTCATGAAATATAATCGATTTTGATTTATGAAAATCGATATTATTATATATCATACTCTAATAGATTAGACATGTATACGTACATTGAAAAAGTACAAAGGAAGCATATGAATAAATAAATGTTGTATAGAAGTCTATTAATTTTTGCATAAATATATTTCATGATTTTATAATTAAAACAGTTCTTGCACCTTAAATCTACCGCAGATAAGCTTCATTTTCTTTTGAATTTAGAAATAATTACTAAATGAAATATGAATATATACGTAGCTTGAAAATTTCTTTTCACTTTGCAATAAATACAATCCTTGAATTTAAATTGCCACCAGTCTTGTTTTATTTTTCCAAAAATACATTAGCCTTAAAATGATATAAAATTTAGAAAAAACTCCTAAAAACAATATGAACATGCATACAGCTTGAGAATTTCCATTGTTCATATGTTTTACCATATAATTTTGAACCGGATGATACTTTTTGAGATACTGAACATATATGCCAAAAGGAATAGATCGTATTCGTTGACAAGAGATAACGATAAATTTGAAAGCCATACTTATATGGTTTATAATGAGTGATAAAGAAAGTGAAGTTTATGATAAAACTCTCGAAGAAAGCTCCATTTTTGATTTTCATTGTTTAGTTCTAATAGTGGAAATTCCTACAGTTTTTGTAAGAGTAAATCGAAGCATCTGAACGTAGACGGAAATACAAAAAATCTAAGTTGGTTATAGAAACAATTTACGTTATTAACGACGAAAAATATATACAACCCGTTTTCCCGATTTCAAAGTCACACGGGTGATCCGGATGATAAATTTGCATCGGAACCTATTCTCTAATTTGGAAAACTGGATTCATAACAATGCTATCTATTTGTTTACAATGATATTTTTCTTATTAGGGAATTTTATTCTTTTCATTGTCCTATTTTTTTTACTCCCTATAAACTTTATTTTCTATTACGTAATGCGTCAATATCGTCTTTAAACAGACAAATTTTTTGATTCATGATTAGGAAAGAACATGAATGTATTTTTTTATGAAGGTTTATATTAAGATCCAAAAATGGTCGATAATGATACGGAACTTTCTAGCAAATATGAGGTGAATATATGTAGAAAATGAAACCAATTAAGAAATGCGTTAATTACGGAAAAAGAAGGATATAACGGAAAAAAGAAGAAATCCCGATCAGAATAGACAAATCAAATTATCTTATAACCACATATATGAATATATGAATATATATAGGCTGAATTTTGCTTGAGAGAAACCAATAGATTTGATAACATCAAACACATATCTTCCATTTTATACCAAATTATACTATGAAATTTATTATCTGGTCTATTCTCATTAGCATCATGTATACAGCAACGGTCTTGTCATCTCCTCTCAATGAAAGGGTCTTGTCGAAACGCTGTAATCCCGGTGCTGGTATGCACGATTGTTATGACGGCCAACCTTGTTATAGTGATCAAGATTGCGCAGGCGATGTTAAGTGCTTTGAGGGGTGCTGTACTAACTATAGCCACCCCAATAATTCCAAGTGCTAAGTTTTATATTTAAAGTCGCAACCATCGCATGTATATGTTCAAATCTATAAAGAAACAATAAAAACAAAACGAGCAAAACAAGAAAAAATTATTTTATTCTCAACAGTTCAGTAAACTCCTGCAATAGTCGCACCCGCGGTTGTCATAATCGTGTCGTGCTATCTAATTTTAGCAATAGCAAGAGTTTATTGTACGACAATTTACAGTATATGAAATACCATTCTCAATGCATTAGTATACACTACAAATTCACACGCATAAAAGAAGTACACATTATTCCGGAATAAAATACTGTCTTGTGCAACCGGGATATTTCCCATGTACAACCGTCTTTCTAAAATAATATACCGATACGTGTATTTATTTAAAAACATGTGCATATACATATACAATGTACAGTGGCCTATAAAAAGTCACCGGACATCATGTGATCCCCAGTCATTTTACAAATAATACTGTTTATTTGGATTAGATTTTCTCTATAATGACTTTGTTGATTTTATTATTCTTTTTTTCCTTGAATTTACTTTACTTCAACTTTGTAACACGCTAAATTATATCTTCTGAAAGTTTCGAATTAATGAATAAAATTACCAAATGAAAAGAGCTCTCTATTTTTGAGCGTGGAGAAATTGTTGGCGCTTGGAAGTGTGGAATCAGTGTACAAAAAATTGCTGAAATATTAAATCAGTCAAAAAGTACTATACAGGACGTTATTTCTGTTTACCGAAGTTCTAATTGTGAAAACCCTCTTCCCAAAGTGGCAGATCACGTATAATGATTAATCATCATTTATAAAGAATTCTTAAAGAAAATTGATGCACAAATCTTCAAGAACTACGTGAAAACTTTGTTACCTCTACCTCAACTAATGTAAGCATGATTACCATTTAACGTTACTTACATGAACAAGGTATCTTTGGTCAGATTGGAACCAGAAAACTGCTTGTAAATGAAGTTAATTGGCAAAAGAGACTTCTCTGGGTTCAGGAATGGCAAACATGGGAAAAAGAATGGGAAATCATTATTTGGAGCAATGAATCTAGGTTTGAATTATTCAGAGGAGATGGTAAGAAGTATGTTTGAAGACAACCTCATGAAAAATATGATGTTGGGTGCCTTATTTCAACATTTAAATCAGGTTAAAAAGGAGTAATGGAGTGGGGTTGTTTCACAAAAAATGGCCTTGGTCCGTTAGTTAGATTGGAGGGGAGAGTGACAGCCAATGTGTACATAGATGTACTAGAAAACCATTTGTTACCATTCCTAGATACTCTAGATAATAAGGAGGATTATGTTTTTCAGGAAGATAATGCACCTGTCCATACAGCAAGCAAAACTAAAAAATGGAAGATAGAAAATAATATAAGTAGTATTCCATGGCCCGCCCAGAGCCCTGACTTGAATCCCATAGAACATTTATGGGATGAATTAGAAAGACGAGTTCAAATGCATGAACCATTACCCAAAAATTGTGAAGAATTATGGCAAATACTCCAGAACAAAAATCTCGTCGATAGCATGCCACGTCGAGTTGTAGTAGTCATAGCTAGTAATGGCTATCCAACAAAATATTAATAAACAAAATAAAATAGTTTATTTTCATCTTACAAATAAACCAAAATTTGTTGAAATTGATACAGTGGTTGTCAGGCCACTGTACATATCAAACGTTTATATTTAATGAGAATTTGTTATTACTATATTGCACCGATATTGCTAAAAATCTCCCATTCATTTTTTCATCCTAGTGATGCATTACTTTTTGTATTTATTCTTGTTACACATGCAAATCAGGATTTGTGGCGACTGTACATTATCGTGCAACTGCCTAATGTTAGCTTTAGTTTGTCAACTTTAACGTTAACATTTTATCTATCAAAAAAAAAGTAAACTAAAAAAATTACGATGAAAACTGATTTATTAACTTCACACTCTGATAAGTTGGCGAAATTTTATGAAAATGCCAAATACTGCGACATTTCGATCATTGTTGGAGATACTGAGCGAACTTTTACAGCGCATTCATCAATTTTAGTGGCGCAATCGGAATATTTTGCTATCGCTCTTTCTAATGCGTGGGTACAACGAGAACCTAACAAACTGATCGTCTTTAAGAAACCAAATATTGAACCACAAATTTTTGAAATTCTATTAAGGTAACGGTAACCTTTGTTTTTAAAATGATTATCGTTACGTTAAGTTGCAATTAATCTATATGATTTTTATATATAAGATATATATACAGTGGCAAAATCGATTTGTCTGATCATGGAGTGCTAGCGCTTTTAGATTTATTGGTTGCAGCCGATGAGTTAATTCTTGAAGAATTAATTGTATATATCCAAGAATATCTTTTAGAGCAACATTCTGAGTCTATGGTTGAAAGTTTTGCTACGATCAATCAAGTTGCATTTCAACACAACTTTCTAAAACTCCAGGAATTCTGTACAGAAACTATTTGTAAAAATCCGGCTACGATTTTTCAATCCAGCGATTTCGCAAATATTCAAGAAGCGGTAATCATTACTTTGCTAAAACGAGACGATTTGAATCTTGAAGAAATAGAGATCTGGGAAAAGATTATTGAATGGGGAATTGCTCAAACTTCAGCTTCCGGAAACGTTGTTGATTTATCGGTTCCATTGAATCAATGGTCACAAAATGAATTTAATCAACTCAGCTCTACACTCAAAAGCTGTATACCGTTAATTCGTTTCTTTCATATAAACTCTGTTGATTTCTATAACAAAGTGTTGCCATACTCAGAAATATTGCCAAAAAAACTTTACAAAGATTTGTTGCATCATTATTTGGTACCTGGAAGTGAAGAACAACAAGCTTCACTTCATCCCATTCGTAAACACAACTCATCAATTCTTTCTCGAAACCAAATGAAGAAAATTATTCATTGGATTAAAGAACAAGATAAGGAAAAAAATTATCCATTTGAATTTAATCTATTATTACGTGGCAGCCGAGATGGATTTACTGCTAGTGATTTCCACAATTTATGTGACAATAAAGGACCAACCATTGTTGCAATACGTATTGAAGGTTCTAACAAAATTATCGGTGGTTACAATCCCATTGAATGGAAATCTTCTAATCAAAGTTTTATAGAGAGCCGCAGCTTTTTATATAAATTTAATTCTGATGATATTATGGGACACAATGGAGTTTTAAGTAAGTATAAATCTGGTTATAGTATTGTGACGGAATACAACAAAGGCCCTTGTTTTGGAGGTAATTATGACTTGGCTTTGTTTCGATGTTCAGGCAATTATTGTGGGAAAGGTTCTTATGAGATTGGACTTTTAAGCGAAAGTCAACGGGTGTTTTTCGATATCGAGGATTATGAGGTTTTTCAAATAGTAAAAAAATGAACGGAATTTATAGTTATAATTTTCTATCTATGTTTTTGTTATCTCTTCTTTGCGTTTAATTTTCAAGTAATTAAAATAACTTTTTTCCTTATACCAATATTGCATATATTATTTTACCGTATTTTCGCGAAATAACGCACATAGGCGTTATTTCGAATCACGACTCCATTAAGCTTAATTCAGGACGAAATTTGAAATCACATTATTTCGCGAAAATACGGTATCAACTATACTCGTTCTATTGGATTGGATAAATTCGATTCACAAACAGTAGCAAGCAGTGCACTAAAATTATTTAGATTTAGAAAAGATTTTGATTTTATGATATGTTATTCTTAGAGTATGAGTAAATACGTGTATTCTTGAAATAGATGTTTCCGAAGTTCAACAAATATGCTGTTAATTTTCATTTTATTAGGTATTCATCCGCTCTTTAGTTCTTTTCTATGACAAATGTAATATGAAAATTTTTATAGCACAAAAAATTGTTATTTTTATTGACATGTATGTACAAAAGTTATTAAAATCAGGTCTTAAAAAAAATCGCATAATCGGTATGAAACTTTTGTCAATTCATTTAATAGGCAACCTGATAAAATGGATGATAAAAAAGTTTAGAAACATAATGCGTTAAATAAATTCAATTCTTATGAATTTAAAAAAATTTACATAATGATGATACATGTATATAAATTACAAAAAGTTGTTAACATTTAGGCTCGAGATATAATTTCATTTCCTGGACGGAATTACCAAATTTATAAATAGTCCTTAATAGTTGTACCAATTCAACTCCATGTTTTCCAAATGATACTGTCAACACCTTAATTGCAGCCATAGCCATACGTTTGCCCGGACATATCCTTACGCCACCACCGAATGGCATAAAATTATTCTTTTAGTCATCTTCAAAATCGTTCAGAAATAAACTTTCAGGTTCTTGTCAGTGTGCTTTATTCATATTCAACTAAAAAACTAAAGTGCCGATTTTGAATTTATTTCCTGTAATCTCATCGTCATTTTAAATTATTCCGGTTGTATTTGAAATTCTTTATGCCTCTTTAATTAATGTTTCAGTATAATCGAGTTTGACAATATATCGTTAGTTAGTTGTGAAGGATCATGGACACTTTTACTGTAAAAATAATTTAATATTTAATTAATTTAAATTTTTATTAGAGAAAATGGATAATTTAAAGCTTATTCTTTGTATTCCACCAATTATAATTTCAAGATTTGCTCTTATTTTATCATTTGTTAAGGGTTTAAATCTTTCCATATTTTCAAATTTATAATTTTCATTTCGTATTGTATTAATTATTAATGTTTTTGTCAAAATATCATGCTGTAATAGTGAATTTTCATTCTCTTGTCGACTTTATCATCAAACTCTTCTATAACTTCAAAATACTTCTTTGTGTATTGAGGGAATCTAGGAAGATAATATCTTAATACATGTGGAAAAAAATCATTCATTTTATTGATAAAATTTTCTGCCTCTTCCACAGAGATTCCTTTAAACTTAAGCCGTTTATCTTTTGGAAGAGTGAATTATAGTAAAATGCCTAAACGTGAAATCCTTTTCCGGTTGTAGTTTTCAGCGTAATGTCAATAGCGAAACGCGTCATCCATTCTACAAATTCAAGTTCCGTGCCAGAGCCAAGCTTGTTCCAGTAAGTTTCTGCTTCTTGATACAAATCTTTAATTAACATCTTGGTTAAAGAAAATTCTGCGATTACGTAAACCTAATTCGACTAGTCAGTCCTTTCGAGAACTCTAATAGAAATTAAATCTTAAAGGACGTGTTGGAAAACAGAGGATAGAGAAGTCTGATAAGCATAATTGAGACATCAACATACTCTATTAAAAAATTTAGTATCTTTAGAAAAACGATTCATCTTCTCTACAGCAATGATAAATCACCATATTTCTCTTGCATTCGCATTAGAAACTTTTCTGATTAAGAAGCATCTGATGAAGATACCAAGTTTGAAGAGGTCCCGGCAAAGACGAGTAAAATGTAAAACACGCAAGATTGCCATTATTATTAACAATTCAAAGATAGTAATATTCAAGAGAAATAAAAATTTATTGTTTTAGTTCTGTCTTTTTTCATGATGTTTTGGATTTACTACAATTTTTAAACATAAACATTAAAATACAGGTTTTATATGTACATGTAAATCGATATAGAAATTTATCCGATAAACCTGTGCTGCTGTAATACACAGAAATATATAAGTTAATACATGTAGTAACGGACTCAATTTTGGTGTTTCTTTTGAACAAACTCTCAAGTATAGTCAATTAGGTCATGAACAAAAATTCTTCTAGTCCAACAAAGAGGCAGAGAAACTAAACAGATCTAAAGTTTATATCGAAACAGAAACATAATATGAAAATTTCACAAGTTGAAATTTACATGTATAATAGACTACTATTGTAATCACAATTATTATTCGAGATTTAGGTTCGTAAAAATGTTTAAAAACTCCGAAAAATTTTTATCGGCGAAATTGTCTTTTATATACTATATCGTAATTTTAACTACATATTTGATACATATTGCCGCCGGAATTTAACTATCATCATTATACATGTACATGTACCATTATTTTCGTACCTTTTAACCAACACATATCAATATCGAAAAATTTAATTTAATAACGATAAGGTTCAGTACATTTTGTTAATCTTATGTATTGATTATCGTTATTGATTATATAAACAGCGATAGTGTGGGCACTGGCATATAGAATCGGAAAGTCCCATTTTGTCCATCACTAAAAATATAACGGAATGCGCAAAACTTCTTTTTGTTTATCTTAACGTTAACTTTATTCAACATACATTTTTTTGCTATACATTTAGAAATTCATATGTATAAAAAAAAGAAGTGCAGGACCCGGCGCAAGCCTGGGCGCCAACATAATTATAAATTGTTATAACAAAACTTTATGTGTCTGACCATGTTCATATAGAGAAGTGTGACTGTATTTTTTTATCAAGTCTCACATACTAAATGCAGTTTCGTTCTATCTCCTCTATTTTTTCTTTTTTTTAATAATTTTTCATAGGAAATGTAAAATACTGAGAAACTCTTTTAATATTAATTATTTATTACAAACTACCTTATTTTATAATTAGAAATTTATTTTATAACTTTATTGAAAGTAATTTGAAAAATTGGGTCTGAAAATATAAAATCTGATTTCAGATTGATTAACAGTCTAATTTGAAACTTAAATTGAATTACAGTCTAATCTGAGCTGATTGAAATTTTAAAATACTAATACATTATAAAATAATCAAAATTCTAAATAAATGTCATTCCATTTATTAAAGATGATAATTTGCTAAGCATAATTCTCGTTTATTAGCATATGTCTCATGGCATTAGAATAATGTAAAATTCAAATTTAAGCTCAAAAATTAATTGTCAAAATGCCACCAAGCTTTTGAAAAATAAACGTTGAGACTCCCTATCATTTTTAACAAAAATATTCTCACTATTGAATCGCAGCAACAATGATAATATTTACAACATTATCAATCAAGATTATGCTAAAGTTGCATTCTATTTTTATTTATTTCTTATCATATTTTGATTAAAAGAATTATTATCACGTCTTCACAGAACGTTATACTATTGACATGTATGTCATCCTTACGAGAACTGGATTGTATATTGCAATCAGCCAATATTGATATAGTATTCTAAGTAATTACAAAGAATGGTTGACGAAGGGTTTGATGCCTTTTTAGTGCATGTCTTAATGGTGATGAAAAATCAAATAGAAATTGAATTCGAAATTAAATGTCATCGTTATAAATAGGGAATATGGACAGTCTCTCGTTATTAATATTTTAATTTATTTCTTTTAATTTATTTTTTAAGCTCAACACCTAAACCTACAGCTTTTCGTTTCATTCTAAACCGGCGAAACATGTGATTTCTGAAGATACTAAAACCATCATCACCATGTTCACATGTACTTCGATAAGACGTAACAAATTAAGAACGCAGAATAAAAATGGCTACATTATCCTATAAATAGATTTTCTTTCTTCAAGATTCCACTTGTAAACATTCTTTATTAGATTATCGATACTTTATCTTCTTCAATTTAATAAATTCATTTGTGATATTTAAAACATATCCAAAGTACTCTTTTTTAACATTCAATAACGGACAAAAAAGGCATAAAAGATTACGAAAGCGATTCACACACTATATCAACGAATAGTACATGTAATCGACAAATATACTTTTGTACAGTAACACCCCCTTGGGACTATCATGATTATATATTATGAGAAGCAATAATAGTATAATATTATTATTTTGCATTGAAGATTAAGTTGACATTAGCGTGCTAGTATTGGCATCCACCATCTTATACTCGCAGATTTCCTTTTTTTGTCTCAACACTAATAGTAGCGGGAGTTTTTATTTTTTGTTAATGATCAGGTGGTATTGCGAAGAAATAATGAAGAAAAGTGGTGATTTACTAGAGATCACAGTCTAACACACACATTAAATTAATCGACAAAATATACTTAACTATTAAGTAATACCCGGATTAATTTTTATTTACTTGATTATTAAATTTTAGTAATATTTTATAATTATCTTCAAGATAGGCAAATTTAGTCTTTATAAATACTTTCTGCTTGATCTAATTTTATCAATATGGTTAATTACTTTGATAATTTTTTCTTTCTTGATACTAATATAAATGATTATTATATTTATTTTATATACTTATTGATTTATTTGTTTATATATAGCAAATGACTAATTTTTATATTTTTTCTAAAGTTTCTGATACTTGATAACTAATTTTCATCTTTGTAATAAATTTAAGATCATCTATAAAATAAATAACTTGATCTAGATCTGTATATCTTCTATTTTCTATATTTGATTCTATAGTATTATATAAAATCTATCTAATAAAAAAGATATAATTAATAGTAAAAATATTATTGATAGCAAGATAATTAGAAAAAGCTTCTTAACTCTTTAATAAATTTTTTTCATTTCTTAAATTGTTCAATATTATTTATAATCTTGTATTTATTAAGAAAATAACTTCTTCTAAGAATGTAATAGTATATTATATTTAGATCTTTTTATTAATAATATTTTAAATTGCAAATATTATATCAATTTGTATTATTCAAATAAGAATATTCTCAATTAATTCTTTAAAATAGAAAGATAATTTAATTAAAAAACAAGATAAGAACTTAGAATTAATAAAACTTTCTTCTTTTATAATATAAATTAATTTAATTATACTTTTTATAAATTCTTTAAATTAATTACTATTTATTTATTGTAAATTAAAATTAAACTAAAACTAAGAATATGTATAGTATAAGTATATTATAAGTAAATATAATATATTATTTATTATAAAAAGTTTAATATATCAGATAAATATTAATAGATTATTTTTTCAAAATAAAATTTTTAATTCTATCTTATTTATTAAATTATTAGATATTGAAATTTATTTAAATATAAAAATTTTTATTATGTATTTTTTATAAAAAAATTTTACTATAATAAACTTTTTAAATTATTATTTCTTAAATTTTATTATATAAAATTTAATTAAAATTAATATAAAAATTATATTATAAGATTATTTTGTTAATAATTATAAATAAGATA
>CAJVPS010000262.1:0-29247 GCA_910591765.1 Ambispora leptoticha
TATTTGAATAAGACTAAATATAGATAATAATATAGATTAAAAATAGAATTAATTATAAATAAGATTAATTAATAAAAATTACTTATTTGTTCAATTTAGTAATGATCAGTAATTACTACACCATGTGCTGCAGCTATATTATATATTACACCATGTCTACTATATCATATAAATAAGTAATTAGTTATAATAGTTACTATTATTATTTTAAAATATTTATATATACATAAACTTAAAATAATAATAATATATTTTTTTCAGATTTTTCAAATTTTTTAATGATAACTTCTTTTAATTATATATAAAGTCAATTAATTTTTATTAATTATTAATTAGTAAAAATTAATTGACTTTATATATAATTAGAAGAAGTTACTATTAAAAAATCCAAAAAATCTAAAAAAAATATGTATTAAACTAGAGAATTTTAACTATTTTTTGAGGTAAAAATAAAAAATATTTATTAATAAAATTAAAAACTTTATATGTAAGAAAAATTATATATTTTACTAATTATAATTAATAAAAAATTTAAGTATTGTATTATTTTTAATGATTACTATATATTATTTATATAATAGATTATTTTTTATATTACTTTTCTTGAAAATTAATTTTATATTAAATATATAAATATATTTAATTAATTAAATTTTATATATTATTATACAGATAATTATTATATAAATCATAATTTCAAATTTAGTTTATTAATATTTTTAATTAAATTTTTAATTAATATTTTCTTATTATTTTAATTTATTTTTTTCTTATTTATTTATATTATTATTTATTATATTTATAATTATTAATTATAATTAGCTATTATTAAAAATACAAATTAAGATAGTTAATTTTGTTTTAAATATATATATTTTATTTAATTAATTATTATTAATTTATTTATATTTTATATTAATCTCTTTTTTTATAAATATATCTTCTTTATTTTATATTTTTACTTTAAATCTAAATATTATTTAAATAATAAAAATTATAAATTTATAAATTGAAACTATTCATGTTATTTTTTATCTTATTTATAATTATTAATAAAATAGTTTTATATTTATAATCTACTTAAATATAAATTAATTAAGTTTGATAATTTTTAAAAAAATATTTAATAATAAGTAATAATATTTATCTATTTATATTTATTTATATAAATAATTTTTTAAAGATATTTATAATAAAAATCAAGTTTATATATCTATTGATAAGTTATTTGAATAAAAATATATCAGATAGATTTGAAAAAATATATTATTCAAAATAATTTTTGGCTATTATAAAAATTATTTTGAATTTAAATAAGTAGTTAATTAAAGAGAAATTAGTTTATTATGAAATAAATTTTTAAAAATTTTTTTTTTTGAATAATTAACTTGATTAATTCAGTATTATATTATTTATAAACTTGATCATTTTATAAATATATTTATTTTTAATTAATTCTAATTTATTAATTAATAATTAAATTTTAGTAATATAGAAAAATTATAAAATTTTTGAACTTTTTATTATTATCTCTCTTAATATCTTGTTTTTTTTATTATATTTATCTTGAATTATTAATATAAATAACTAAATATTTTTTTTAAAATTTACTTCTAATATTATAAGAAGATAATTAATTATTAAATTCATTATTATTCTTTTAGAAATTATTATTTTTTTAAAGCTATTAATATTATTATTAAAACTAATGTTTTTATATTTTTTATCTAAATTAAAATTAATAAGATTTTTAAGATAAGTTATAGAAAGAACAAAAATAATATTAAAAAAAGTAAAGTAATTCTTATTTATTAGCTGAACTAAACAAGTAATAATTATTTTTTCTCTCAATTACTTTTTATATTTTAATAGTAATAGTTTTAATATTATAAAAGAATAAACTAATATATACTTTATTATATTATTCCTAGTTAAGTTTAATACTAGCTCAAATTATAATTAATATTAATTAATAAAATTTAAGCATATAAGTAAATTATATATAAAGTTATTATATTTTTGATATTAATTTTATAAGTTATTATAAAAATTAAAAAATTTTAAATTATTATAACTTCTTGAAAATAAATTAAAATAAAAATTTTTCTTATAAAATTATAATTTTACTAAAAAACTATCAATTTGTAAAAAAGTTTTTTTTATATAATTATTAGTTTTTAAGTTATAAGATTTTATATAAGCTAACTAAAAGTAAATATCTTATAATAATAGATATTATATAATAAACTTATTAAATATCAAAATACTAATTAATTATTAATATATAATTTAATATAATTTCTAAATTTTAATATATTTTTTAATAATTTTTACTATATATTACTTGCTAGAATTAGAATTAAACTAATATCTATTTTTTATTAATTTTTTATAAATTTCTTATAAATTTCTTATAAATTTATCTTTAATAAATTTTTTAAATAATAAAATTAATTTTAATATAAAATAAATTATTTAAAAATCTTTATAAACTTTCTTTTTAAAACAATAAATTTTGAAAAAAGTTTTTATTAAATTAATTAAGTCATAAATCAAATTTGAATTTATTTATTATACTCTATTTTTAAAAATAAATATTTGTTTTGAATTTTTTTTATTTATATATTAATATTTATAATTTGATTAATTTAATAAGTTAAATTATTATAGCAAAACAAATCCAACTTATAGAAATAAAAAAGTTATATTATAAAAAAATTAATATATAAATCTAGAATTATAATTTAAAAATGTTTGAAAGATGATTTTAATTAGAAAATAATAATTAAGTAGCTTGAAGTTTTCAATTTAGAAAAGATATTTGCAAGAACTAGAAGTTCATTATACTTTTGAACAAGATTCTGCAACAATAAATTTTACAAGTAGTTGAGAAAAAAACTTTGAAGAACTATATAAAAAGATGAGATTTAAACAATATAATTGTCTCTTTATTACTTAGATCAATTACTAACTCTTTATTTAAATGGAACTACTTCTCTTCAAGTGATTTTTTTGGGACAGATCTGGACACTATCATAATGTCCATTACTGTATTAAGGACTCTCGAGTCCGTATTTGCCAATATAAACTGCTCCGGATTTCTTGCTTAGCTTTGAGGATAATACAGAAATCAAATCTCACACATTCAATGTCGACTTTCTTCCAAAACCCTACAAGATTACTGTTGATCTTGTTAACAAAGTCACCTTCCTAGAGACGCTCAAAAAAAGCAACAGCGACGACAAAAGCATGATGTAGATGAGACGACTCAACGGAAGAAACTAGCAAAGAAAAAATTGTGAGCGAGAGATTCGGACTAAGAGACATATTCGTGTCCATACTCAGCTTCCTCCCGATGCATCAAAACCTGCACTAATCCACTGAATATGGGAGTAAGTAATGATAGAAAAGTTGGTTCAGTTGTCTTGGCATAAATTTCACAATTTTCAGATACGACTGATGATAGTAGCCAAATGTTTATTCAAACTCAACAACATATTATTAATGTTGCACTTTTCCATGGAGTGCCATCTGATTTTCGTATGCTCACATCAACAGTATAGTAAAAAATGTTTATATCGCAGCAAGATTTTGTGATGGTAAATTTATTATTTGCATATGGCGTAAATAAAAAAAAACCAACATCACATCACACATCACGATTAACCTTAAAGTTTTCTTAGACAGCAATCGTTCACACAATCCTGCTAAAAATGATTTTTCGGCTATAACCTTTTTGTTTTACTCTTTATTCTATCTATCCTCCTACTTGTTTAATCAATTTCGCCAGATTCATATCAAACAATTCACTACGTATCGGCATTTCAGGCGTATAAAAAGGATTCTTCATCACAAAGTCACTGTATACGTCATAGGTACGACGCAACACGAGATCAATATTTGGGTGATTGGAGTCAGCGATTATTAGGAATTTTGTGCCTTTTGTATTTGGGCCGAAAAAAATAGAAATAGCAAGCAGTGAAAAAAAAAATGGTTTTCCGCAACATTAAATAATAAAGAATAATCAGAATATTAATGATATGTGTAATGAAAAAAATGCCATGAATAAAATACAGAATGGTATCTCGTGTATATAATTTATATATATATATATATAAAAGAAAGTAAATTAAGCAAAAAAGAAAAGCGAAATATACCTGTTAGTGTCTGATAACAATACAATTTGAATGTATCAGCTTCTAGTACTTCTAGGCCACTTGAAGTAACATTTCTAACCGGTGATATCTTCGATGTTATAGCATGAACACTTTCCAAAAGAAATCAAAAAAATCCCAAATCAATTAAATAATCAATTATCATATTCTCTTATAGTATCATGTATAAAGTTTCGTTATGCATACCATACCTATGAAATGTTCCAGCAAGCACCAGATATTCATTGGCAGTCAACTTTTTTAGTCCTTCACTAAAATTCTTTTGATATATGAGACCGCCTGCTTTATTGATTATGTATAGTGAAAATATCATATTAGAGAATGAGGGGAAGAAAAGATGTTCGAAATTCGAATATATTGTATGACATGTACGGGGCTTTTTGATTGGCCAACAATTTACATTGATCCAAATCAACTCTCACAATTAATTCATTATCTCGACGTTATTTTTATTGTCTCATGTAAGTTTTTCTAATTACTTTGGGAAGCTTTCTTTCTTAGTCTTATTGTCTTGGTAAGAAATAGACAAACATGAAATTGAAGTGATGTAATCTTTGGTAACCGGACTTATATACAAGTGGGCTGCTTATCCTCCGACCACAAACAGCTGTTCAGTCATGACACCGACCGTTAGCAAGATCTTAAATTATTTAAGGTCGAAAGCTGCAGTCGTCGTTTGACATGTCTGAAGGCTGATAAAATGGTTCGCGATTTATATCAACATGTATATTTTTTGGTTGGGTGTGATTTGATTGTGCCCAGGACGAAATAAAGGCGAATCTGATCAATTTCACGTCTTTGCGTTTTAGTTTCTCTTTATTAAAATTCGTTAAGGTTCCGATCTAACAATTTTTTATTTTTAATTTCTAAAGTATGCCGGATAGCGGAATTATTCCCTAAAGATCAAGATTATTTCTAACACCTTTATCATTGCATCGTTAATATATTAACAAAACCAACCAACATTTAGTCTATCATTATCACCATAATTATTTCAATTTCTCTCCAAAAATAAAATGACATCACCACTCAACCTACGACTATGCCAGGAAGATTCACCTGCATTTCGTAGAGAGCTTGCATTATGTGAAGAATCGGTTTTCGGATTAGAGAACACGATAAAAAATCTCGTGAAGTTGGCGAAATCTAGCGTGGAGCTTGCCAGTGGTAGAATAAATTCTGATTTTTTGGGGGGGGGGGGAGAGGACACATTTTTCGTGATTAAGATCTTATATCTCTCTCCATCTATCTTTGTTTTTATTATTATATATTTGAGATATTCTTGCTGTTGTGATATTGATTATGGGTTATCTCGATTAATCTTTTCCAGAATATGCAAGCAAACAGCTTCAGTTCGCACAAGAGCTTGGAAACTTTGCCAAACAACAACCTAATTCATTGATAAGTAAGTTTAAATTTATAACTCGCGTCTTGGTAATTTTTTAATTTTAACTATTCTCTGTGTTGATTGATTTTCTTGATACCGATTATTTCAGGATCTGTCCTTAAGAAATATTCATCATCTCTCCAAGAAGTAGAACGAAGTCGAAAAATGCTCGTAAGAATATCCACGTTCAATTTAACTTTTAATTCCTTTTCTAAGTTTTTATCTTTTGTATTTTCAAGCATCTACACATGAACGATATGTTCATTGAGCCATTAGAATCATTTAACAAAAACGAAATAGCGCCTTTAAAGGTTTGTGAGTTGATGCATTGGCTTCCTTTTAAAAAAGATGCATAAACTTTATTAATCAAAACTTTTGGACAAGACTAAGCGTAAATCGTGATTCTTTGTATCAGGAAATCAAGAAAAATTTCGAAAAGGCAAGTAACGAAGCAGACAACGCGCTATCAAAGTATATGAGTAAACGACCAAAAGATCAGATGATTCCAGAGGTAATAACTTTATTGCCTACCCAACAAATTACCAAAGAGATTTCTTACAAGAATTTCATCAAAATCTTTTGTCTGTTTTCTCTTAATTTTAAGGCATCAGCTGAAGTCACAGATACCCGAAGAGAATTCCATCGACGGTGCCTTGAATATGTGTCAAAACTTAATCAGCTGCACGCGAAAAAAAAATTCGAATTTATGGAATATGTAAGATACCAAACACATTAACAATAGCAATAATGTAAATCTTTCCTTATAACAATCCAAAGTATTAAATCATACGCACATATATCTTTTTTACAAATAGATATTGGCATTAATGTTCACAGAGTCAGCGTTCTATCACCAAAATTACGAGACAATGAAAGATCTAGAGCCATATATGAAGGATGTGACAAGTAACTAAATCTTTTTAAGAGAATTAATTGTTCGACCTTCTTATGATTTACATAATTGTTTTTTTTTTTCAGGAATGCTTCATGAGGTATTGATGATATGAATGAATAATCAGTCTTCCATTATAAAACAATTGACTTATCATGAATCTTCAAAACTAGGCACGCGCGCAATACAATAATGATTTAATAGAATCTCAAGAGCTCAAGAAAACTTTAATAGAGGTGTATATGCAATAATAGGAGTTCTTCCCAATCTTCAAAGACATAATTATTTATAGTCTTTATTTATATTATAAAAAGTCAGCACACGAAACTTACAATCCAATGCGACCAGCAACTAAAGAATTAAAAAATGAAGGTTATACACGTCTACAAACCGACGGTAACAACCAATCATTAGCTCCTCCAATGTCCAAAAAATCCGGCTACCTGTTCAAAAAAGGAAGTCAACGTGTTCTTCAAACATGGACGCGTCGTTACTTTACCATTGAAGGTGAATATCTGACTTCATGTACCCGAAATGGCAAGGTATGTGTTGATCAATTATATGGACATAAGGGAGAGTAACAGATATTACGTAATATCTGATGGGTGGGTCACGTTCACTAATCCTAATATGGAAAATATATAATATCACCTGACTTATCATCTGATTTAATATTTATATCTGAGGTGGGTTATCGGTCTATATAAACCTATATTAGTAATATCTGTCACTCCCCTAAGGGATTGTTAGTTTTGGTTGTGTTGAAGTTTCAGAAAAGTATTAGCTGATAACTTTCAAGGAATGAATCATGATGGTCACATCAAAAGGTATCCACTAAAGAAGACGAAGATTCCCTTTCGATAAATCTTAGAGTTTGCCATATTAAACCGGTAGTTAATTCCGATAGACGATTTTGCTTCGAGATAATTTCTCCAATGAGGTATTTTAATTAGCAGTTATATAATTATATTTTGTTTGTAATTTATTATTCGTTAAGTGTCTAATGATCAATTTGTTTAGGACTTATGTGTTGCAGGCTGAAAATCAAGAGGAAATGGAAGACTGGGTAAAATGTCTCCAGACGGCAGCTAAAGAAGCAATATATGCTGATCAAACACCGACGTCTTTTGAGGGCGACTCGGTAGGATTTACTGTAAAGATTTATTTAGCGAAATATTAAATCAGCTATTTTCTATAATTAATAAATTTTTTATTTTTACATAAAAGGAACTTTTGCAATATGAACTAGTCAATGGAAACGGACATTCCATTGAAAACGGCACCAGTGATTCGTTACAGAAAACCAATCGACCCTCAATACAACAAATAATGGAATTACCAGGAAATGACATATGCGTAGATTGCAAATCTTCCGGTACTAGAAAGCTCTATACGCTCTATATTTACGGATGCTGTTTATGATAATAACAATAGTAATGATTCCTAAATAATTAAATCCCAGTAATCTTTTATAACATATAGATCCGCAATGGGCCAGCACTAATTTTGGTACTCTATTATGTATCGAATGTTCGGGTATTCATCGAAGTCTCGGAGTACACGTGAGTAAAGTCCGATCGTTAACTCTGGACAAATGGGAGCCTGAGGCGATTGAAGTTATGCTTAAATTAGGGAATGAGAAGGTGAATCAGATTTTTGAGGCCCGAATTGAACAGGGAGGTCAACAAAAATTGACTAATTTGGATTCCGAGCTAAATAGGTGAATAAGGAATCTTTCTTTCATCTTATCATAATTGGCTTAACACTTTTGTCATATGTAATTACTAATGATTTGTAATTGTATTTTAATTAGAGCTGATTGGGAAAAGTTTATAATATCAAAATATGTGAGAAAGGAATTTATCTCTCAAGAAGGCGCAAATGTGCCTTCAATTCATCAGGTTAGTTTTTATCAAAAGAATATATATACTAAATATATTACATCATGTCACCGTCTGATCCTGTTTTATTTTCATATCGTTATTATTAATAGGCATTTTGGGATGCCATGAACAAAACTGACTTGGCCGAGGCGCTTCGATATTTATCTCTTGGCGCTAGCGTTGATTACAAAAATCAAGAAAAAAATTCCACGACCGCATTGCATCAAGCCATTTTACGGAATGATGATGTGGCTGTGGAATTTTTACTGCAATGGTTCTGTGATATTAATGCGGTGGATAATGACGGATGGAGCGGACTGCATCATGCTGCAGCAATGAATAATGCGCGATTGTTGTTAACTTTGATGAAGAGACACGCAAATATTACTTTGAAAGATAATAATAATAAAGTGAGTTTTTTTTTGCAATATATGAATCGAATGAAATGTAAGATGTGATAATTTTTATATCATATTTTTGATTTCCAGGCTCCGGTAGACATCGCATTAGAAAAGCAACATGTTCAAGCAGTGACAGCACTTCGTCTTTACCAATTTGAGAATCAATTAACGCGCTCAGAATACTCCAACTTTGGAGTTGATGAAGCGTTGACCAGTGTGAGCAAACCCTCTTTTCGTAATGCATCCTCGAGTTTAGATTTAAATGTTTCGACTACCAGCGATACCACAGCTACTAATAATGCAGGCAAAGTTCGCAGCGCACCGACAACTCCTCCATCAACATCATCACGATCCAATTCTGATGATACTATCGATAACCCTGTTATGATACCACCACTGAATACCAATAGTTTGGGCACAAGGTTTACATTTTCGTCATTGAGACTACCTAATTTTGGTTCATTGCCTTGGGAGGAGAATTAAATGACGATAATGATCTATTTATTAGTTTATTTGTCTTGGTTCATCTTTTGCTTATATACTGTACGCAATATTTATTGTACACTATATTTATTTAGTTAGAATTTTGAAATGTGTATGCGCATTTAACAAAATACGTAAACAGAAACGATTTTTAACATGATGTATTATTTTTTCGGAATTGCAACCGGTTTCTGAGTAACTGATGATGACACTGCTGCTGGTGGTTTTATCAGAATAGGTGTGGTCGATGCTGGTGACTTAGCCGAATTAACAGCACTGGTTGTTGATTTCGATGATGTTAGAAATTTTATTTTTTTTGGTGACGGTGATTCCAATTTTCCATCTACAAATTCAGTTTTCACCGGTAACCGATCGGCCGCCAATTTCAAAGCTTCCTTAGCAACCTCCTTTCTAATCCCACCACCACCAATCTCGAAAAGAATCTTATTCATCGGCACCCGACACGCCCAATACTCAAACGACCCTTTTCCTTTACCCATACGAGACTCATTCCCCTTTGCGGTCACAGGAATATCGGGAAACACACGCATCCACATCTTTGATCCCTTGACCACTTTAATCTTTCGACGTATCGCATGATGTGCGGCTGTCAGTTGCGCACTGGATAATCTCACCCCGTATTTCACGCGTATTCCGTATTCTCCAAAAGCCAAGTAATTGCCTTTGGTGGAGCCTCCTGTACGTACCGGAACTCGGCCCTTATGCTTTTTTCGGTATTTCCACTTTCTGGGCGCAAATTCTGCGCGGAAACGGCGTTGTTCGCGTTGTGTCTGCGGTGTGGAACGTGGAACACGGTAGTGTGATGTAATGAAGGTGGCGGGAATCGCAGGAGCAATGACGATAGAATTCTGCGGTTTTTTTGTTAACGTTAATAGTGAAATTGTTGCTATTGAAATTGGTGTTTTCGACTGTAAAGCGTACAGATTTGTAGAGTATACCCTGTTATTTACATTGATAATTTGTTGTTGGCAAATTGTATGCGTTATGCTCGCGGCTGAAGCGATAGGTAGAGACTGGAACCGTGTCGAAATAAAAGTTTTAAGGGACATTGATTTTTTTTAGGTTTCAGTCATACAAGTTAAATTTTTTATTGGTCCGGGAGTCTTAAACTGGCGCTTGGTATTTTTGACAATTCGATCTCTCACGTTATCTTTTAGAAATGCTTCTTTACATGCCGTCAATCAACTTGTTAACCGATTCAACCAGCATAATTTGATGTGGTGCTAAAATTGGATCATTAAAATAAAATCACACTATAAGGACAGTCAAATTTGTTGTGTAGGCCCTGCTATCTTTTTCTCCAAAGTCTTGCATGGATTAATTAATGAAATATTTCAGACTATCAGGCATGAGAGCATCTTAATCACTAGCTAACAAAAGATATTACAATTTCTTTAAGATGAGCCCGTGATGGCGCGTCTTTCGTTCGAAATTAAAAGAGTAAGCTCATTCTTTTGATAATACAAAGCTCAGAAGTTTCCGAGAAGATCGCAAACATTTGGAGGTCCATCACATTATTTTAGATATACGTATATGCGTAATATCTACAGTATACGCGAGAAATAATGCGTTCAAAATAATATTCTTTTATTATCATCGTACCTTTGTTTCTTTTTTGTTAAATTGATATACAAAAGATGATACCGCACGATGATGTTGGCATTGATTGGATTAGAGGAATATCATTATTACAACACCTTGTTCATGAAAATATAATAAAATAACAAATAATTAAGAGTAAATTGTGAGAATGAGAATGATGAGGGGTAGGCGAAAATACAGGTGATGTTAATGATACAGTAGTAATAGGAGGTAATATAGAAGGTAGCGTGTAATATGGTAAGATTTATTGATGCGTGCTGTTGTGGTTGATGTAATTGTACTTGACTTTTAAAGGATGTAAAGGAATGAAATCATAAAAACATATATATTATATCAGAGAAGTTGTGTGTTTATGAATGAACATGTGTGCTATATAAAAAAGCCTAAATAAAATAGTTGTGTGTGTGTGTGTGGTGTGTGTATATATATATGTAATATGTTAATAGAAAAATTTGCAATAGTTTCCAAAAATGCTACTTCACTTCTTTTTATTTAATGTGCCCTCAAATTTTCAAAAGTCCTTCTCTCTCGCCCAATATTTAATGATCACTATTATTATTACTCTCATTATTATTATCATTACCATTATTATTATTATTTATAGTTTCTTAAATAAAAAAATTACAACAATAATAGTAACGATAATTAAAATGATTGAATTGATTCTTCATGAATTCGAATTTTGCAAGAGCCATTCGATGGCTGAGTTCACATCACCACCAGCGGCTAGCAAAGCGCGAATATTCGCTGCTTGATCCACGAAACCCATTTCTTCGAGTCGTTCGAGTTGTAAGCGAAATCTGATTTCCGGCGGTTCTGTAGGTTGAATGGTCGTTGGTTGTGCCGCTCTTTTTTTTTTTTACCATAAAAATCAGTAATACAAAATTTAGTTATAAGAATTAATTTGATGTAAGAAAAAAATTAAAAGTCATATACCCAAAAGATGATTGTTGCATATTCATAAAGAAAGGATTAGGCGAACCAAACAATGATGTCGGATAAAATGTCTGTTGGTGCGGCCGTGATAAATATTGAGGATATCGTTGCATGGCTTGTTGAAACCGCCGAAACAAATCTGGATCAGAAAATGATGGCGTTGTTGTGGAAACTCCTGCTGATGTGGATGATGGGGTTGATGATGAATTGTTTGCTTGTGATGTTTGATTGGTTTGTGACGTACTGGTCTGGTTAGTTGTTGATGCGATGCGATCGCCAATAGGTGGTGTCGTAAAATTCTGAAAAAATATCGGTTAATATATTGTATAAATAAATGAATTTTATCAATACTGAATGTTCAATGAATACCAATATACTCCCAGGAAATCCAAAGCCAAAATTTGAAATTCCTAAAAATTAAAAGTCTCTATAATTATTAAACCGGTCAAATTGAATATTTGTATATGATTCGAGAATATTACCACCAAAAGGATTCGTCTGAGATAAAGATGAACCAGTTGTTGTTGATGAAGATCCGCTATTATTGTGATTGCGGGGTGCCCAGGGATTAGGAAGAGGCGTACTATTTATTTGTCCCTCTATTAAAATTTGAGAAGGCATTCAAGTTTTACTGAATCAATATTTTGGCATATCGGTATTCGAATGTCAAATACCTGGTGGACTTTCAACATTTAACATTTGCGCGAGACGCTGGTTTGCAGCTTCCGATGAATTATCACTCTAATAATTATTAGATAGATCAAATAATTAATTGTGTTTTATTACCGAGGTAACTATGTTATAAGAACCCATAAAACTTACATGCCGCCCTGCAGACTCTAATGGTTCTTGTAAAGTATGATACATTCTACGAAGATGATTAAATCCGCCAGGTATGGTTTCCAAATTTGCCAATGCCCGATCTTGAAGAGTTTTTTTTACCAATTAATAATTAATGCTCAAAGAATAAATGCGTAAGATGAGAAATAATCATATGAATATATACCATTGTTTCGCATCATCTCTCTCATGAGTTCAGGGTTGCGTGCCATATCCATTGTCTAAACATCAAAATAAAAAATATTCGAAAACTTAATGATCTCTATACAGAATTCCAAATAAAAAGTGCATTAATAAACAAACCTGACGAATAAAGGATGGATCGTTCTATGAAAGAATTCATGAGTTGAAATAAAAAAATAACGATCAGAAATAGGGAGAAAGAAGAACTGATTCAAAGTCAACAAACAGGATTCGTCTAAGATTCTTACAATTATATGACCAATTTCAGGGTTCCTCTCGATCATTTGCCGCATCGTTGGATTTTGCATTACCATCGATCTTACTATCTCTGGATTTGACAATATTTGCTTCAAAATAATCAAAAAATTAATTTTCCAATCATATGCATAACTTACAATTATGCAAGCAATCTCAACAAGGTAAACGTTATTTTTTATTGAACACGGGAAAAATTATAATATATAAGCGAATATACAATACCCTCATCATTGGTGAATTCATCATTCCCCTCATTAGATCTTGTTCGAAATTATTGGAATTTGAACCTAATTGACGTGTTGGTGGTGGGTTACTAAAAGGATTTACAGATGACGACGACGCAGGAGAACTAGAAGTACTAGGAGTAGCATATCTAGAAGCTCCACCTGATGACGAAGAATTAGCAGCAGCCTGCTCGGCGGCCTGGTTCGCTGCCCCTCGTACCACATGTATTGTATGCCCTTCTTTTACACCTATTATTGTTGGGGGGGGGAAATTTGAAATTTGATTGAATTGTATATTTGAATTATCATCATCAGTAAATTGAAACTTGAATGGCTGGTCGGATGTTGAAATTTACTACTGATTTTTCTCTCTACAATGTCCGCGCTAGCGAGCCAAAAAATGCCGAGGAATCATAATTGGCACGCGAGATAGGTCCAAATTTCTTATTCTTGTATATGTTACTTAATATTTAGCCGACTGGTGTTGCGTCTAGAAACTCACCATATGAATCTACCATATCCTCATCCTTTAAAATTCGACCAGAATATACAAGTCTCATACTATCAGCCGGTATATTAGTTTCCCTGGCCAACTTCTCTTTTAATTGCAATACCGTCATTTGAGAAGGATCAAAGCTACAATCAAAAAGTTTGCCATTCGACGGGCGAAAACTAACAACTATTGATCGTTCACTCAATGTTTCCTCCATCTTTTTTTCTCTTTTACTCAAAAAGCTGCTGAGTTTAATGTATTATTTTTGTTTTTGGTTTGTTTATTGAGGTGAGTGGGTTTATAATTGTTTAATTAATAGCTAAAAATTATAAATATAAATAAAATAATAATCCTAATGATTATTATTTATTTCTTCTTCGTATGATGATTATTATTATTATTATTATTTTCAGACTAAAGACGACCGACGAAGGGCGGCGGCGACGACTCCTTTTGCTTAAAATTAATATATTACAAATAACAGGTGCGGAGACTCCTATAACGGCTGCTTTACGAAAAGCGGTAAGGCAGTTAGTCAATCAGTCGGTCAGTGAGGCTCAGGTATTTGTGGATGAACGCTTACGTACGCTTATAGCTGGATGTTGAATCAATGACCCAAAATCGAGGAAAAACGTGCACACTTTCCCTATTTAATTCTTTAATGTAAAAATACATAAATAGCGATAGATTTTCTAAATTTTTCGGCCTACAATTTTTAACTAACCACATGTGACTTAACAACTTTGCATTCTTCACGTGCATAATTACCAAATACATGTACATGTATGAATACGTCTAAAAATTTCGAATACGTACATAAAAAAGAGCGTACGTGTCTCTATGATGCCATTAGCCCCTGTTTAGTTTTAGATTTGATCGTATGGAGTGAATCGAAATTACCAGTTACGGCGAGCGAACGAAACACACAAGTCTATATACAATAACACATAAAACACTAATTGTTCTTAGCTTTTGCCATAATCAGAATATAAACACAGATACACACGATCAAAAGTGAACACCATTTAATATATATATATTTAAATTAAATTGTTAGGGTTAGTCCGAGCTGTTGCCTTTTTTAGAAATACCAATGATAATCATTAAAGTTTTTCTTGCGTGTACAAATGATTCCGAAGGAAGCTGGCACGATATTTCTTTTGGAAGTGAATCTTCTCGTTTTAACCGTTCAAATTATTTATGATCGTCTCCTGTAGTCATTTCAAAAACCCTTTGCTTCGGTATCTAATATTCTCTCGGCTTCCCGGTAAAAATCAGGTGATTTACGACACAATATCATTCTCGTTAAGGGATTCGAAAAATTTCTAGCAATTGTCAAATTTATATCTGTCTTTGACACACAAATCTCGGTTCCTAAGTGAATACGAATGTTGGTATCTTTGCTTGTGGTCTCAGTGTAAGATCGATCTGTCGAGACCCCATATACTAAAAATAATCAAATATAATAATAGCGACCTACAATCGCAAATTTTGTAATTTTTCCTACCTTCAAGTTTCTTGTTTTAATTCCTTTTTAGTATCCGGCGCGTCCTCGTATCCTGTGAATCGGGAAAGATATTTTTGAGGATGACCACGAAAACCTATTACGAGTGTGCGCAATTCTGGCTTAGTTCCGCAAATCCATCAGGCAAAATTAGTATTCATTAGTATTCATTCAATGCATAATTAGAAAAATGAATTTTTGGACAATTTTCCAGAAACCGATGCAGTGCTATTTCTTGGTCAGATTTCCTTCATCATCATCATCATTTTATTATTATTATGATGATGATGATGATGATGATGATTATTTTTATCTTCCTTGATAGGATGATTCATTTGAAGTCTATCTTTCCCTAACCATCATCATACCATGTAAATATTATTCAGCAAATCTTGGAAGGCATTCGTTGAATGCTATTTTTAGTGCGCATGTCAAATTCTTTTTGATTGACTTGAGAGACTTGTCGAAAAATTCTCTAATCTCTTACATCCATTTTTTTTACGAAAATGGAAGCTTTCAATTTCATTACTATATCTTTTTGATTCGTAGCGTTTGATTGCTCAATGTTTTATCTGTTTTAATAATTTCTAAAATTTATTTACTGAAGTCGCAAGAATAAGAATAGAAAGAATTGCTGATAATAAGATGCTGATAATTATTAAACATAATTTGGCCAAGAGAAAAAAATCGAAATGAACAAGTTCATTATCATTAAGCGATTTGTTATTTTTATTGATTTTTTATTTGATTCTTTTCGATCAGTTTGTCAACATTCATATCGCTAAACGAAGAGAAAATTTCCATAGTAGATACTTGGGTTGAATACAATAGAAAACAATGTGAATTGTATTATGATACATTCAGTCCAACTTGGAAGTGTTTCAATATTAAAAATTTTGAATTCTCGATCTAAACACGTATTTTGATTTATAAATGCGATAATGTATGTCTCTTTATCGAATCACACTTTAGTATTGTTATAATATAATATTCACTAAAAGAAACATATAACCTACCCTTTATAGTCCATGACTACAAAGATAATTGAAACTTTTTATATCGGTATACGGTTCTTTCTAGATTTTGAATTTACTTCCCTAGTTGCTTTAATTATAGACGATGCTTGTCAACTTTCTAGTTCGATAACCAAAATTGCTCTCGTGATAACACCATACTTCCAATTGCATGTGCCATATATAACTTGTCATTGACGAAAAAATCAGCACAAATTTTTTGCTCTCGCACTTTTTCCATCGCTATATGTTAATAATGCATCTCTTGTCAGTTAAAACATCAGTCTACTGAGAGTTCACGGAACGAGACCATCACAACATTTTTTGCGACCGATTCACGGGCTGCAAATGAAGGGAGCGGCGCCGATACTCAATTAGGAAGCTAGAAAGTAGCACAGAATACTGATTCTCAAGTCAGAGAGGTTTATTTGAACCTAGAACAAGATAGTAATATTTTTTTTCGATAATTATATGTAAAAAACAAATCAATGAATGCATCTACAAGTGATGATAAAAGAATCTCATATTCACTTAAAAATGTCTTTATTACAGCAATGAAAAAAATTTATTATTCTTTGTATAATATTTCATCAGGATTCTGATGATGAATATAATATCCTCTTGCGTAATTTTGGAAAAAATTTCAATTGATTCTCATGTTCCGTATCTCGATGCACTGGTCGAAAAAAGATTATTTTTACAATATCAAGGTTAAATAAACAACATATTGCTTACCATCATTTGTCTAATAAAACATGGTTTTTCGACCAGTGATATTATTTTTAGTCATAATAAGTTGTTCAAAAGTTAACACAAATTATTTTGACCAATTTGGAATCAACAAAGAAGCCGAAGAAATAAAGATACTTATTTTTGGGGCCTGCTGTCAATTATATATAAAATATGAAGAACAAATAGAATTCGACACAAATTTTGCGCCAGGCGCTGAAGTTCCTCAAGAATTTCTAAAACATGAAGACAGTCTTTTGGAGCAACGGAAACTGAAGATAAAAGAATTTAACGTTCAATTTTACCAAGCATATCAACAATGATTTATTTAAGCTTTGAGATTACGAGTATCTTGATTACCTATGCTACATTCGGTCGGCGATTTTACTTTGTAAATATGTGAATTCGAATTGTTTGCAACAATCGCAATGACAACAATAATTCGTCGTGAAAAACATCGGTCTCGAAGATTTTTGAATAAGTGATCAAATTGCGTGTCGTGTGCATATGAGTGTATAAGGGAAGTTTACTAAGCGATCAGAAATTTAATTTCATGAAGATAAATATCTTCGTGAAATTATGGAAATATCACAGCAATCAAATCTCATTTCTTCTGTAAAGGATAAGTAAGGTTTACGAAAGAATATAACAAAATATGTTAAGCATTTACGATGAGAAGGGGAAGATGAAGGTGAACACGTGGGATGCACCAGATTCTTTTGAATTTGAGATATTTTCTCACGGCCCAAAACAAAATTTATTTTGTTATTCATTAATTTGTAACCGTGAAATTCGATTTCATGAGATATCATACATCACTCGTAAATAGAAGATAATTTGATGAAATCTTTTGGTTTCAACGCCAATTAACGTTAAACTATCTCTTTGACGCCTTTTTTCCAAATTCATGACTCGTTTTTTTCCATTTTTCTGTAGATTCAGATTTGCAGCTATACGTGATCGATAATATGAAATCGGCAATCTCTTAAAAATTTCCTTAAATCATCAATCACAAGCTTGTGCATTTAGCAAACAAAGATACGATACAATTACATAACTAATTACCATTTGCCTTATTTGGCTTGTGATAAAACAAAGGGAATGAGATGATTTATTGCGTAATGAATGAAACTTGCTTTGTAACATTCTAAAAAAAAACATACGATAATTGCATCCGGTTGTACAACGGAAGCCTCAGTTTTTTATAAGAAGGCTTAAATATCAACCCAATATATTGCATTCAAATCAAATATAAAGTACATGTGTATAATATAAAATAAACGACTATCATAAAAAAAAAGGGATGAAATGAAATGCCACTTTATTTTTTCTTCCTTTTCTGTGTGATACTAATTAATTAATCACATTTCTTTGAATTTTAAATTGAAAAATTCGACTCTTATGATTATTTGATTCAAAAAATTGCTGCTGAGTAATTTCTTCGGATGATTCTTTCTCATTGCTGCCTTTAATAGGAATAAGTGTATCAGACGTAATAACATTATCGGGGTTAAAACGATCTCTACTGATGTGGGAATAACAATAATTATTAGCGCGTGTCTCATCATGTACTGTTCTTTCAACGAAAACCACGCGATTTGAGTGATCCACCAAAACTATCGTGTTAGTTCGTGTGGCGTAAGTCTCATGTATTTTACATTCGGGTACATGAATGGTAAATCGGATATCTTCCAATATTTCGGGTATAGTGGACGTAGTTGATTTAAATGGTATCGTAATGCTATTATTATTAAATACGCCAATATATTAATAATAGTATCATCCTCAATATGTGACGAGATTACGCTACACTATTAGCATTAATAATGTTGCACATAAATAATAATAATAATAATAATAATAATAATAATAATAATAATAATAATAATAATATAATAGCAATAATAATAATACCTTAAAAGTCTAAACAATTCATTGATCAACTCGTTTTCTGATAATGTTTTATTCTCTAGAATCTTTCGAAATTCGCGTTTTCCCATCTCAACTTTTGGCCAAGGATCGTCTAATACAGAATTCGATATACCATAAATTTCGCCATTTCTTAAAGTCTGTAATCTGATATTATGTCTATTCGCGAAGTAGAACATGTGGCAATCAATGTCGTCATTATTCTCATTTGTGGTTTTATTTTTTTCCTGGTTTGCAAGGTCCACCGCGATGATATTATACCCGCCATAATTTTCTGCTGTCGCTTCAATCTCCACTCTCATAATCTCGTCCAATGGCTTTTCTTGTGACTCAAGAATCTTCTTTACCAAAACTCCACGCGAGACTAATTGTCCTTGAATATTTTCAATAGTCGTTGTTGTTGTTGTTGTTGTTGTTTTAGATCCGATCAATTCTAAACTTTTATCCTCGTCAATTACCGTTTTGACTTTTGGGATCTGATTTGGTCCTCGATAATTTGTGACTGCTACGAATCTGCCATACCGGTTAATGCCTAACCAAGTACCGGCATTTTGAGGATTTTGCAGGTCACGTCCACCCAAAATTGTAGAATTGTTCCACCAGGATGCTAGTGCTGTTGGTCTGGATAAGAATTCGTCTCGGTTACCCGCAAAAACACTGTAAAAATATATTATTATGGTTATAATAATATAATATTTCAGAAATAAAATAGATTATATAAATTACAATTTATATTGAGGATGATATTGCAAAGCCCAAAATAATGTACACATTTTTATCCTTTTTTTTATTAGAGTGGGTAATTTAAGCAAGAAACAAGTTTCTATTTTTATATATTTCTGTTTGTAAATCAAATGTTGGACCCTTATTTGAAAGAAAATACATGTGCATGGATTTAGTCACTGATAGCTCCCCCAAAATTACGCTGCCTGATCGGATCATCTGTCGATAACGAAACAATGATGGAAAACTAAATCACATCACTTTTTCGTTGCCGTCGAGTAGTACCGATCGTCGGGAGAAGGGATTTAGGAGAATCGGATAATGGGGAGGAGGGGATTTAAAGTTTTGGGGAATTACGCAATAAATTCAATGAGTTAATCTAACATTCTTTTTTGTAAATTAAAAATATATCGTATAATAGAAACATTCACATGTGTGATTTACACGTGCTTCTTTTTTTGACTTTTCTTTCTATTTAAGTTTATGCACGAGATCATTTTATCGTCATTATTTGAAGAAGTCACAGACTTTTAAAGAAACGTTTTTGGGGGAATCAACAACAAAAACTTGTCTCTGATAAGTGATCGATTCATATTGTTCATATTGTGATTAAAGTCTTGGATTTTTTTTGGGGCAAATTTTTTAAATGTGAATGCCAAAATACATAGATTATTATAATTTTTTATCAGTTAATACAAACGCTTAATTAGATAATAATTTATTATCGTTATACTCTTGTGCTTTCTAAGCATGATATTAATGGCAGATATATTGTGTATTCGCACGCCCCAAATAATGAACATCCGTATCTGTCAATGCGTTTTCAGTTTTGTTTTCTATTGACAAGTGTAATATATATTAAATTAAATTAAATTAAATTGAATTGAATTGAATTGAATGATATCAGATTAATATTTAATCAATGAAATCGGTGTTTATGCTGCAGTTTAATGAATTCTCATTGTGAGAAAGCTTCTATATTTACGATTAAAACGTTGCTGGGTTTTTTTTATTATGACGATGATTATTGTAAGCGTAGTAGCTAACCTTGATTTATTTTGCCCCAACAATCCAAAAACAGATTATTTAAACAGATAAAATTGACACGTAAATAAAAACAGCTTCTTTTAGATAGACAGATGCGCTAGACTGACACGTAAATCAAACATCGACACAGACACGCGCATGTTTCTTGTCTCTATATAAGCGCCCGCCTCTTCATTTTTTTTTGTAACGTTCACCTCTCATTTTTTTCTGTTTAAAGAAATTTAAATACGAAAAGAATTGTCAATTATTATTGTTATTTAATGATAAAGTTTACAATTATCAAGATAACCAAACAGATCTTTTGATCGTTTTATTCTTTTTTTCTATTGTTAAAATCGAGACTATATTATCCTCATAAGTGCTATAAGAGGCGAAACAAGCTTTCCCCGATAGCCACACGACCACATTTTTATCGAAGTATATAGAATATCCTCCCTTTCTTTCCTCCTCTCAGAATGGCAATAACAACAACGACACAGACGATGACAGTATCTCCACAAAACACAGAAGACTTCGTCACCAAAGAAATGAAGCTACTGCAACAACCACGAAAACATTCTTACCTCGATGATCCAATCACGCTGGCAAATTGGTATAAACACGTAAATTGGCTACATGCAGTTCTGTTGACTTCTACTCCATTGATAGCTATCTACGGTTTCTTTACAACGCCACTTTTGCTAAAAACCTTTATTTGGTCCTTTATCTGGTATTTTTGTACTGGAATTGGGATTACAGCGGGTAAAAAGATATTTCATTCATTAACATTTGACATTAGGGAAGTAGCACATGGCGTAATTATGAAAATCAATATCACGTGACATCAAATCACATGATAAATTATCAATGTGATATCAACTCATAATGACGTAATATGTGCCATTCCCCCCCTTTTATTTTGCAAAAATTCTAAAACATGTGAATTATTATTCTAGGTTATCATAGATTATGGGCTCATCGAGCATACACAGCATCTCTATCACTTAAGCTGTTTCTTCTAGCATGTGCATCAGGAGCAGTAGAAGGTTCAGCGCGTTGGTGGTGTCGTGACCACAGAGCTCATCATCGTTATACCGACACTGATCGTGATCCCTATAATGCTCATCGTGGTCTTCTTTACTCGCATGTGGGATGGATGTACCTCAAACAAAATCCACAACGAATCGGCCGTTCCGATATCTCAGATTTGAATGCTGACCCTCTATTAAGTTTCCAACACCGTTATTACGGTCTATTCGCACTAACATTCGGCGTATTATTCCCAATGGCAGTCACGGGTCTTGGTTGGGGTGACTGGCGAGGTGGATTCTTTTTCGCAGCAATCGCACGCCTCGTGGTTGTTCATCATGCTACTTTTTGTGTAAATTCTCTGGCACATTATCTTGGTGATACGACTTATGATGATAAACATACGCCGCGTGACCATTTTATTACGGCAATTTTGACCATGGGTGAAGGATATCATAATTTCCATCACGAATTCCCACAGGACTACCGTAATGCTATCCGATTTTATCAATACGACCCAACCAAATGGTTGATTAAATTTTGTTCGTGGTTTGGACTTTCGACGCATCTAAAACGATTCCCAGATAACGAAGTGGCAAAAGGTCAACTGTTCATGCAACAAAAGAAATTGGATGCTAAACGCAGAACTTTAAATTGGGGAGTTCCACTGGAAAAATTGCCAATATTCACATTTGAAGAATGTAAGTGCGAATTATTAATATTAGTATTTTATGGTTGTTAAAAAAACTAATAAAAAATCAATCAATTGTGCATAGTTCAAGAAATATCAAAGACCAAAAATTGGGTTCTAATAGAAGGAATAATTCATGACGTCACAAACTTTATCGACGAGCATCCCGGTGGTAAGGCATTCATTACCTCGTCAATAGGTCGGGATATGACCACAGCATTTAATGGTGGCGTTTACGATCATTCGAATGCCGCACGTAATCTGACGTCGATGTTACGTGTAGGAGTTATTGCTGGTGGTGGTGAAGTTGAACATCGCAAGACCAAATAAAAACAATATCGTTCTATTATTAGCATAATAATTACAAAAACATTAGTTTATCGTCATATTTTATCGTAATCATTAGTTTTAGTTTTATTATCCGTAGTTATTAATGCTTTTGTTAATGCAAAAATCTAATGCTGAGAATATAAAAATCACGATAGATATTTTGCAAAGTGTAAAATAGTTTTGACCTACAATAGATTTTTTCGCGGCAGGATTTGAATAATGAATTTTTAATAACGCTCGTAATAAAGATTTTGATACATGGATACCGGAATTTGTAACAAACATGATAGGCTTGTTAAAGGATAAATGCTATTTTAGAATCTCAAAAGACAAATACTAATAATAAAACTATAGATTAAAAATCGTCAATATCAACACCGATCTCTTTAGCAACAATTTTTGTATATTCTTCAACACCACCTTCACATTCTTTTACACGTCCTTTTCCTACTATAAACACTCTATCCGCCACATTCTCAACAAACCATCGATCATGACTAACCACCACCACAGCACCTTCAAACTTGTGTAATGCGCCAACCACCGCTTCAATAGTATGCATATCCAAATGATTAGTGATTTCGTCCAACAACAGTAAATGTGGCCGTTCGAACACTTGTATCGCAAATGCGACTCTACTCTTTTGTCCACCAGAAAGTTGTCGAATCGGAAGAACAGCCAAGTCTCCTGAAACTCCGAATCCGCCTAAATGTGCCCGTGTGGTTGCTTCGGAAGTCCCCGGGTATTTTTGAATGAATAGTTGCACAGCGGAAATATTTAGATCGAGAGCGTCAACATGATGTTGTGCGAAATATCCAAGTTTTAGTCGTGGATTACGCGTGATTGTGCCACGTGTTGGTGTTAGATTACCAGCTAAAAGACCCATTAGAGTTGATTTGCCGCCGCCATTTGCTCCGATGAACGCAATTCGGCTTTCTTGCTCGATGTGTAGAGTGAAATTTTGAATTACCGGAGTTTTCGTTTTTGGGTATACGTAAGAAACTTCTTCTAATTGTACCAAAAAGGTATTTTGTCGAAGAGGAATTGGACTTGGAATCGACCAATTTAATGAGGCTTCAGCACGATCAACCGTAATTTCACCTCTTACTGAATTATAATATCCTATTCGATCTCGTGAAAGTTTGAATCTAAAGCCGGCTTCGCTTCTATTCATACCAAACCTTTCTAATTTCTGAATATTTATTATAAATATTTATATTTTATAATTAATCCTAAACACGTTAGAAAGTTGATTAATTACCTTTTTTCGACTTGCAACCACGCTCAATTGTTTATCATTTCCACTTTCACGAGCTTTCTTTTGCGCTTTCTGAATACTCTCTTCAATATGTTTCTTTTGTTTTTCTTGACTTTGAAGCATCCGCTCCTTCATTAACCGTTCATTCATTAAATTCTCTTCAAATTCTTCGTAATTACCGACATGATAAGTTAACTTCGCATCCTTGAAACGAATTATTTCCGTGACGGTCTTATTTAAGAAGTGACGATCATGCGAAATAATAACTAACGTTGTGTTGACAAGCGTATTCAAGTATGATTGTAACCAGAGAATCGCTGGAAGATCCAAATGATTAGCTGTATTACAAAAAAGATACATTAACGTTAATTTGCTGAGATAATTAAACGATAATGTATAAATATCATATAAAATTACTTGGTTCGTCAAGTAATAAGATATCCGGTTCCAAAAATAACGCTTGAGCTAATGCTACGCGCATACGCCAACCACCAGAAAGTGAAGATAAAGCAGTCCAAGGAGAATATTGCTGTTTATGTGAGAAGCCTAAACCTGATAAAATTTCTTGAGCTCTTGCTTCTGCAGAATCAGCACCAATCTATTTATTATTATACGAAAGTATAAAATTATAATATATATATATAGCCTTGCTTTTTTACAGTATACAAACTATACACGTGTATGTATGGATATACAATAGTACCTGATCAAGTTTTTCATAAATTTCAGCCAAAAGCTCATGTGCAATTTTATTATAATCTTCATTCAGCCCTTCATCATTTTGATTTAACAGTAATGCTCTACAAAATTGAAATTAATAGAATGAATTATCTCTTTTAATTAATTAATTGAGTCAATAAACTCGCATACTTTTTGGCCTCATCTATTTTCGCTTCAGCCTCTAACAGCTCTTTTCGTGCTTCAATTCCTCGTCTACCACTTCGTTTAATAGCAATCTGTTCGGCCAATTCTAATTTTCGTTGCAGCCTTTCCATTCGTACTCGTTTGACTGCATTTTCAATAACACTTTGCTCATTTTGTTTCTCGACTGCAAACTGAAGAATTTCTTTTTCGTTAAGTAGACGAGTTCGTTCTTTATCAGCACGAATTACGATATCTATTACATTCTCTTTTTCGTTGATGCTTTCTAATTGCTCAATGTAGAGAACTCGAATATTTTTGGGGAAACCGATTAAATTACCATCTCCGATACATTTTAAAAGCGCTTTTATAATGAATTTTGAAAATGTTAATTCGTTTGAAGAAAATAAAAGTTAAATTATTAAAACACAAACTTGATTTTCCAACTCCATTTCTACCAATCAACCCGTAATGAATTCCGGTCTTTAATTGCAGGCGCGAATCTACCAGTAATTCTTTATTTCCAATTGTAATATTAACATCTTTCAAATCCACCTAAAAATTACAATTGAAATAATCGATAAAGAGGAAGAAATCAAATTATCGAAAGAAAAAAAAATACCTCTTTTGACAAAGTTTCAAGGGTTTCTGTATGAAATCTCGATTGCTGCGAATAAGCAAAAATTTCATTCGGATCCAAAGAAATAGATTTCTTTGAATTTTCGGATGGTTTAGTCGATGGTTTCTTTGTGTTTTCTTTTTTATTATTGCTGCTGATCTTGTTGGATATCGAAGAAATATTCGCCTCGAAATTTTTCGTTTCGATCTCATTATTTTTACTAATCTCCACATTCAACTTTGAAACCTTTAAAATAATAATAAAATAGTATTGAGACTAAAGCTAAAAAATAGTATTTTAACTGTATAAATATAAATTATTACATCATTAATAATCTTTTCGACATTTTGGTGCTTTAGTTTTTCATTAAAGCAAGTTTCACAAGAATCATAAAATGTATCGATAGCACTATTCTCAATTCCAGCATCCAATAAAAAATTCTCAGTTGCTTCTCGAACAGAAGTCACTAATTGTCTAGTATTATTACTGGATGAGGATTGAAATTCCGATTCGATTTCATCAAGAACACTTGAAATATAATCTTTGATATCGGCATCCTGAAAATGCTCAATGGTGGTGGATGGAAGACTATCGAAGAATATTTTTGTGATTTCCATATTATTATTTATTCGTTATTGTTTTTATTATTGAGAGATTATAGAATAAAAGTATTGTTGTTTATTATTAAGGTATTATAATAAAAGTTTGTTTAATTTCACCAGTTTTATATACAAGAAGACCATTGTTATTGCTGCGGTCATGCTGCGGTAATTTTCTGCAAGTCAATTAAATTGACCGCAGCATCAATAATTTCTGCACTCCAATCGCTCCAATCGTAATAAATCATGAGGCGTATCTTATCACGACTGACATGAATGAGTATATGAGATTATCTTTTGCATAAACCCAATTTTTTTGAACAAAAAATAATATTGAAAATAAAAAAAATGCCAAATATTTTTTAATATATTAATAACACTTGCGTTCATACCTAATCTCTTTGCGTCAGAAAAAATTGAAATATTCGTATTGCTTTCGAATTTGGCCTGCAGACGTCCGCCAGGTTTTAATAAATACAGGATTTGTGTTTCTTGAGTATGTTGTAGACCAGGGATGGAATTATTTCTTGAAGGATTTTATTGAAGAAGAAAGAATGAATGGTTACTGCTAATTTTTTGTTGGCATTGATATGATCTTTGTTGTTTACAGTGACAGGAATTTTCAAGTGCGTGAAATGATTATGAATTATGAAATAATTCAAAGAAACAACCAAAATGAAAATTTTTATTTGCAAATCAATTCTGATTTATATCGATATTTGTTAAAAAACAGATAAAAAAATTAACTTCCACTTTATTCCGGTTTGTATTACGATCAATTATATTAAAAACCGTTTATTGAAATATACAATACTAACAGTACGATAGATCCACGAATTCCCAGATTCGCATAAAAAACATAGTTACCCCTATATTGGAATATCGATTGCAAATATTTAGACACCCGTACCGTGTATTATTTATCACATGGAAGATGATATACAGTCAAAGTCCTTTACAACGTGTTCATATTAGTAAATCCGGTGTATATGACGTTTTCACTCATGTAGAGAACAACGCAGGTCGCAGAGTCGATTTTCTGATTACGTGATAATCCGATCATATATAGCCAATGAAAAATTAGGATCGGATATAACATAAGAAATTCAAAACGCTCATTTTGAAAAAATCGGATATTAGCACCTAATACTATAATCTAATCCTATTTCAATCCTAATATAGAGAAAATTTTAAAGTTTTCCGACATGATTTGTGCTCATCACGTGACCGAAAAACGATCCTACACACTTCAATTTCGGAGAATCAGATCAACGTATCTCATATCTCGAAATTTCGTCTAGCTTTTGTGTCTAACAAAAAATGTTTCTTGTAAATTTTTGAATTTTATTAATTTATCATAGCACCAGCTGATATGCATAATACATACCTTTCGAGATATAATGACTTCGTCAAAATATCCCGATCTCCCTTATAATCTTTTCTATGTCTCTAAACTTGATCTTAAGTCAATCTTTAATATTAAATAATGTTAAGTAGAAATTTTTCAAACTGTCTAGATATGCAATTTTCTAATATTTAGTTTTAGTGAAAAGATTATATATATTCCCATTCAGATATCCAATTCTTTAATAAAATGAAATATTATAAACATTATATATAAAATTTATCAGCTGATATAAATTATAATTTATTCAAGTTATAATTACTCAAACTATTAATTATATTATTTATAAAATTGACTTTTTATTCAATTATCGATATCTATTTATCAGATTATAAATTAATAAAACTAATAAAACTAAACTCTTTTACTAAAATTTATTTGTATTTTATATACAATTCTAAGTAAAATACAAAATAATTTCATATACAAAATCATTCTTTAGTTTTTATTTAAAAAATATATTTGAATTAGTAAAATCAACTTAGCTCTTAAATTATTCACTTTAGAATGACTTTTCAAAGTTATAAAAATATTAACTAGTTTAAATTAATTATTTGAATATTGTTTAAATAATTTTTTATATATTTTAGAATTTTTTTCAAAAACACAACAATAAAAAAAATTTATAATAAAAATTATCTTTGATTTTAAATATATATACTGGTCGAACAAGGTGAGTTTCCCCCGGTCAAAAATCGACATAAAGCATGGGTAAATATCGAGGGTTACACTGCGATAAATCCGACGGCAAAAATATAGGCAAATTTTTCACCTTGTTTCACCCATATTTAGACTCTATGTCAAAATGGTCAAAATTCTAAATCATATCAATATTTTTGGCTAAACCACGGGTAAGATCATAAGCAATATTAGTAAATCTTCGGATAAAACTGCAGGTTAATCATCAGGTGGTAACACTATGGTCAATTATATGAATATATTTATTTAATAGTAATTTCAAATTACATGTTCCAGTATAATATATATAAAAATAAAGGTAATGTGATAGGAAAAGAAGTCAAAAATGAACAATAAGGCTAAATAGATGAAATTAAAATGATAATTCTGGCTCACTCTGATTCTAAATGAGAGATTCTCTTGAATACAATGTTAAAAAAAAACAGCATAAAATCGAAAAAAGTAAAGTTTACCTTTGTTCATTCCGTTTGCTTTCTTGTTCCTAAATAAAAGAAATCTTTCAATATAACATTGTAACATTGACAAAGCGCAAAGAAAAAATGTAAATAGTACTATCATCAATCAACAGCTTACCTTCTTCAATTGTATCATCATTTCTGAATAAAGGGATTTGTTTACAATATCATTTTCAATACAATAATTACAGAATGTTATTAATGATCAAAAAAAAGACCTTCAAGCCCAATCTGGCGGCAAATCACATAGCTTTTTAGGAAATAGCTTTGAAAGTGACTCATAAAATCTATTAATGGTGTTTCGAATTAATCTTTTTGGCTTAGTTTTGCTTTGACTGTGATCTTCTTCAAGCAAGATTAGATCAATTTGAATTAATTCGTCAGCATTTTATTCTTGAAATTGTTGATTAAATATTGATCTCACATGAATATGCTATATTATAAATAGATAAATGATCTGTTAAATAATATATAAATATGGTCCAGTGCAAAAAGATTGGTACATCAAATAAATATTAATAGATTATTTTTTCAAAATAAAATTTTAATTCTATCTTATTTAATTAAGTTATTAGATATTAGAATTTATTTAAATATAA